>JACDJE010000667.1:172263-182518 GCA_016647715.1 Pavo muticus | reverse complement strand
TATATTTTGTAAATATATATATTAGGAGGAAAAAAAAAAAGCAGTAGTAGATATAATGGTCCAAATCCATGCTTAGAAAACTCACTGATTCCAACTCTTCCTCCAGTTAACATTTAATTAATTATACAAAGTAAAATGGTCTTCCACAGATGATACAGATGAAACAAGTCAACCTATTTAATGTAAAACTTCTGATGAGGTACAGTACGAATCTAATTTTTTTATTGTTACTATTATTTTGGATATGCCTAACGAATGTGCTACTCAATATCCCCAAATACCAGGTCTTAGGTTTTTCAACCTGGAGACTAAGCCTATAAGGTGACCTAAACTACTTTTGCCTAAGCTTCCTCATTTGTTAAACTGAAAAATGTTAATTTACAAGCCCTGCTGACAAGACATAACAGCAAGTGTTATTTACTAACAAATTGCTACTCTCAGAAATTTGAATATTATCTCATAAAATTAACAAGAGCTCTTCAGTTGTTCAATTACATCTTACAAAAATAATTTCTGAATAATACACATAAAATAGACAGACATGTCCAAAATAGCACTTTTTAACTAACAAAATAATTTACAACTCAAAAGTAAGAAAGAATACAGAAAAAGTTGCTATACATTCTCTGATAATAGTCCACTTGCTAAGAGCTCAACAAGATTTGCATCTGTATTTAGAAGAGGAAAGCAGCAACATCTGTGAGCAGAAGACAGTTAAATGTTGAAATGCAATGAATAATTCATTACTCACTGCAAAAGTTATTTGATAAAAGTCAGTGAAGTTCAACTGTTCCCCTATTTCAATCAAGCTAACTAAATCCTACGAACTAAAACCTACGACCTCAGAATTCAGATAATCCAAGCAGCAGTGAAATGCTCAGTGAAATCACTCAGCTATGACTTTATCTCCAACAATGAAGGAATCAGTTGAATTTATTAAGCACAGTCTTAAGCAGTTCATTCTCAAACAAAAGTAAAGAAGTCACATTCTTACAGCAACTGAAGAACCTGATGTTATCCCATGTGTCAAGTGAGCTGCAACGTCAGGATCATCTGCTCTGCCATAGAATATTCTTTTAGCACCAGGAGCTGGATTTGTCGTATTTCGAAACTTTTTCACAATAACTGGAGTGATGGGCTAAATATATAAGAAAATTACAATTTTACAGAAGATATCCATAATACAATAACGAAAAGAAAATGTACTGCAGCCAATTCAGCGCAATTCCACAGATGTAAGAGCAAAATGGAAAGATGTTTCAGGACTATAAGACATGCCTGAATTGCTGCAGATGCTGATATTCTGAACAAAAGGTCAACATAACCCAGTCTAAATTTAATCAAATTACCAACAGAAGTCAGGAGAGGGTATCAAAGCTTCACCTTTCTGGTTTAGGCTTTAAAGTGGATAAGAGCTTCCTTACATATATTACATTTACCAACTTAAGAAACATCTAACCTAATCTACAACAATTCCCGCATCAATTAAGCAATTTCAGAAATTACTTCAACCACTGTCTTGTTGTTTTTTTTGTTTGTTTGTTTGTTTGGTTTTGTTTTTTAATGCACTCAGAGGGAGAGCTGTCAGTGAAGGGATGCAGTTTCTAACTCTTCAGGGAGACTGGGAAGGGAGCGTGGGGAACACAACTCCAACAGGGCATCCTTGATGAAGGAGAAGATCCTCTAACAACTCCTCAAAACAATCACTGTAATTGTATCAACAGAGAAAAGCTGTGGTGTAAAACGATCCTCTTTAATCCTACTTAAGGGCGTACGATGAATTTTGTAAAACATATAGACAGAAAAAAAACCAAACAAACAGAAATTAGAAACTTTTACATTCCTACCAGTTATTTTCTGTGATCCCTTTAAACAATGGGTATTAACTTTAAAAAAATATGTGAAATCAGTAGTTTCTAAAGATAATGGCTGTAGAAAAATATGACCATGGTTTCACTGATGTTCTTTATTTTAAAAAATAGCATAAGGTAGGAGAAGTAACAGACTTAGGGCCCGGCTGAAAGCACAATCACTAATGTGAAGTTATACAGAAGCTTAAAAGCGAGCATCTCAAAAGCACACTCACCCTGGGTAAAGCTTCAGTGAGGCAATGTTCAGCTGTATCACCAGTTGGAAACAACTTCCCAGCCTAAGCAACACAACCAAAAAAAACAAAGTGTAACCAAGCCAAACACTCCAACATCTTGTACAAGACGTTGGCTAATTGTCCCCACTCTGTTAAAAAAGAGCCCCCCGCTTTATTTTGGGGGTGAGGCAGGACTGCAGTTAGAGAAGCCCACTGGCCCCACCAGCTGCCCCTGCTTCAGCCCCATGGCCAGACTATGACCCTGGCAAGGCATACAGAGCATGCAGGCTTCACTCACAGCCGAGATGTGGGGAAATCTGTCCATGAAACTCCCCTGGTAGACGGGCCGTGGCGGACCCGCCATGGTGCAAGTGGCAGTTTACCCACTGGCCTGGTAACGGTTGCTCCCTGGGTGGCACCACCAGCTTCTCCCACACGTCCCTTGCAACCAGCACACACTCACTGATGGCCTTCTGGCCTCAGCTCCTCAGGGGAACACTAACACAAGTATCAAACTTGCCCTCTGGAAACAGATTATTTCCAAAAAGTAGCTTAGGTAAGGCAGATCAAGTTTCACTGCCATTTAAAGCTCCTCTGCTTTCAGAAAGGCTGATTTCCTCTCAGGCGACATTAGTAAACTCCTCCCTTCCTCCCAGCAAAACACCTATATTTAATCACTTCCTGTTTCATTCTCTATCCTCCTATAACGGCAAAACCAATTTTAGGTCAACATATAGACCTTACCTGTAATTAATTAACAAACACAACCAGCTGTTGCCATTTTAGTCACAGCTCTAACGTTTGTCTGACAAAGACATT
This sequence comes from Pavo muticus, assembly GCA_016647715.1. Classification (NCBI taxonomy): domain Eukaryota; kingdom Metazoa; phylum Chordata; class Aves; order Galliformes; family Phasianidae; genus Pavo; species Pavo muticus. Next base: position 179,613 of record JACDJE010000667.1, on the reverse strand, counting down.
AACTGAATGCTGAGCTCTGAGGAGCCTGTCCTACAAAAGGCAGGTAGGAGGCTAGCCATGGCTCCTCTGGGGTGAACAGCCTGCCTGGTGTCAGGGACATCTGGCCACCTACTCCAGTGATGCATGTCCACGGTGTGATCTGTGAGTACAGCTTAATCTCTTCCAGGTAACATATGTTCTCAGTTCTAATTTAGCTGTGGCTATTGCTGGCATCCTTTTTTAAGTGTAGGTATGTTTCTTTGTTGTAAGAATGATGGTACAAAGCCAGGAATGTAGAACAAATGCGACCACTTGGCACATAAACTTTAGAAAATTCTTAAAATGTTTAGTTCACTTGTACTTTCTTCAAACATTTTTGTTGCTATTTTTAAGTGTTCCTGCCAAATAATATAATGATTAATTATAATCATTATATTACCTGTTATGCCTTAGTGTTCCTCCGTTAAATACAACTTCTATCTAGTAAAGGCCAAATTGTGATTTGAATAAGCCTACCAGTGTTAGAAATGAGGGATGAATTTTATCTGATTGAAAGGAGTAACTGGGCAAGAAAGGAGTAACTGGGGCAAGGATCAAACTGTCAGCAGAAGAGGGAACTACTTATTCAGGGAGAGAACAAAGCATAGTATTGCAAACCTATACACTAAAACGAGCATATACAAAAAGCTGAAACGAGGACTTGAACTTCTATTGTTTCATGTGTTTGTATTTCTACTTAGCTAGTACTTAAGGTATTACCGCCTTGTACATGCTACTTCTGATTTCTTTTACTTACAGTGTTCTTCCCCAGCAGGTGGCCACACTTTCTAACTGAAAGAATCCCTTCAGCCTTGCTGGAGTCGGCTGCATTAAAGGTAGAAAAATAATGCCTGGCAATGTGAAAGCAATACCTATTGCAAAAACAAGTAGAGAAGTCCCCAGCTTTTTCTGTTTTGTCTCTGTGTTTTTCAACAGAGATAAGGTAAGATTAGGAGATATGAATCAACTTGAAACTTACTAGCAATATTTGTGTTTCTCAGAGCTATCTTCAACACAACTCTTAAAAGCAGATCCTGAGCCTCTTTAGACTGAAAATCTGCTTTTAAAAATGTTCTCCATTGGTAGCTTCCTTGTGAAAGAGAGTGATGCCTCACCGGCTGCTTTCTATACAGGCGCCAAAGAAAACAGGAAAACATTTTTATCTACAGGAGCTACTTCTATCATAAATTATTACAGGGGAGTCCATAAACCTTGCTAGAAGACAGGCTACTAGAAAGACAGAGATTAATATTTCCCTTTCACCTCCTACATTAAAAAATATTAAGCTGAAATAAGCGCATTCATATTTTCACTGCTNCGTCAAGAGAAGTGTGACCAGCAGGCTGAGGAAGGAGATTCTGCTCCTCTACTCTGCTCTCACGAGACCCCGCCTGGAGTCCAGTTCTGGGGCTTCCAACGCAAGAAGGATATAGAGTTGTTGGAGCAGGTCCAGAGGAGCACCATGAAGATGATCAGAGGGCTGGAGCACCTCCCCTACGAGGACATGCTGAGAGAGCTGGGGCTCTTCAGCCTGGAGAAGAGAAGGCTCTGAGGAGACCTTATAGCAGCCTTCCTGTACCTGAAGGGGGATTGCAGAAAAGCTGGGGAGGAACATTTTGTAAGGGCAGGTAGCAATAGGATGAGAGGAAAGAGGTTTAAACTGGAAGAGGGTAGATTTAGACTAGATATTAGGAAGAAATTCTTTACTGTGAGGGTGGTGAGACACTGGAACAGGTTTCCCAGCACGGTTGTGGATGCCCCCTCCCTGGAAGCATTTAAGGCCAGTCTGGATGGGGCTTGGAGCAACCTGGTCTAGAGGGAGGTGTCCCTGCCTATAGCAGGGGGCTTGGATGATCTTACAGGTCCCTTCCAGCCCAAACCATTCTATGATTCTATGTTTTTGTTTTTGTTTCTGTACTTTCAATCCCTTTTTGAAAAGAATTGCAATTTAAACTTTGAAAAAAGTATTATCCACACATGCTTACTAATAAATGCTTCCTCTGGCTGTATTGCTGCATGGAAATTTTATGTTTTGTTCAAAACTGGAACACAGTTATTTTTCCCTTTTACGTAAAGACAGTTTGTGTTCCTGCTGCTTAGTTTGTCTGCTCTTATCTTGACTTCTCCATGGTCTTGTGGATAGAAGTTATAAAAGAGAGAGAAACAGATAATTCCACTTAAACACCTAATAAAGTTGAGGAGAGAGGAAAGAAAATTACATGTTTGGCCAATTTATAGCAATAGTGCCATATTCTGCAAGAGCAGAATTTCTCATTGAGAGACCACAGTACTATAATTTCACTTCTCCAGAAACAGCCTCCATATGAAATTATTCATTACTACAACTGAAATATCTATTTCACAGTTTCTTACATTCTGGGCCAACACTTACTAAATTGTTGGTACTAGCACAATAGGCAACTTTGTTGTAATGCCAAGTTTATAGACCAACAACATAAGTTTCACAGTGTAAGTGGAAAAGTTGGACATGGAAAAAATAGAAGTGGTTGAATAACAAATATATCTGCTGCATATTTGTCAGTGTTCCTGTGTAGACCTGTGAGATAAACAATAACTACTAAAGACCATTTCAAATAAATTTAGCCCCTGAAGTCTGAAGCAGTGTAGGTATAGCCCACTGGAAGACTATAAACCAAGACTGTGGGGTAGACCCACAGGCACTATGCTGCAGGCTGAGGAATTTGCATTTCAGAGTGCTAGACAGCACACTGAAATTCTCTGTGGTAACCAGAGCTTGATACTGAGCTCCTATCAGAAGACTAGATGACCAGAAGTTTTGTATGGATCTTCATCAAACAGAGGAACCAGAAGAAAAAGTACTGGGACAGGCTGGGCTCACAGTATACACCTCTGAGACTGAGACTGCTCTCAGTGGCATAGATAAGGCTGAAGTCACTAAGCAACCAGAGCATCTAGATGTTTCTACATTCTTGGGGATACTTTGTTTTTCAAATAGCTGCCAACAGAAATCAGTCTTTCAACACCTTCACTAAGGTCTTATACTGACACTGACAGTGAACCTACTATTCTAGAAATGGGTACTCTTCTTTCAGTTGCATATCTGATTTTTTNTTTCCCTCATTCCATTTTCTGTCTCTCTACCAATTTCTATAGATTCCTATTTTTCTTCATTTATTGCTTGTTATTTTTATTCTTGTGAAAATTTACTGGAAAAATCATTGTGAGGAAAGACACATAATTGATGCAAATATCCATTTTTAGTTTGTCTCTTAGATGTCAATATGAGTTTCTCATGTTCTTCCTGCTTCAGATACAAAAGTTTAAAATTTACTAACTAAAAAAATATAATAAAAAGTTACTTCATTTCTTTTCAAATTGCTCCTCCAAAACTTTAGTGTTACCCTTAGGAGTTTATGAAAGTAATATAATATATTGCTTAAGTATAGTTTCATCAACAAGTTAAGATTTTATTCTGCCACTGCAAGACTTACCATATTCATCTGGACGGAGTAACATTCCAAAGGTATGGTCTGCAGGAACATTCATTGTTTCTGCTATACTGTCAATATGCACATTTCTTTGTTATTTGTCAAATAGTTTATTAGTGGCTAAAATAAACTGTAAGCTATTATTAAAGAAACATGCTCACCTGTTATATAATTAGGAATTATATACATAGTTAACCTGGATTTTTTTTCATTAGTACTCTGCTTTAAAGTTACAATTGCAGAAAAGCATCCCGTTATAAACGTTTAGAAAATTGACTGCTAAACAGAACTAAATGTAAACATTAATAATTAAGTGTGTTCAAAAAGGTAATAGGAAAAAGCATCCCAATGTTAAAATAAATTGTTTTTCTATATAAATGATAGAAATAAAGAGTGAGAAAAGCTTTTATAGCATACCTGACGAATATTAGTAATGTTTAGGACAAACCAGATCTCCATCTGAAAAAGTGTTTCCAAAATAAACTACTTTTGACAACAGTAGAAAGATTTAATTACATCTGCTTTTTCACGTGATGTTTTCTACAAAGTATAGCAACCAAGCAAATATCCATCTAGAAAACCTGACCCCATTTTTTAAATAGAAAATTAAGATGATGTTGATGACTCTAAGAACTTATTTCTTCATTTGAAGAACATGCAATGTTCATTTTATCTTCATGTTTAATAATTAAAACTTTGTTACATGAATTAGAAGTCTCTGTCAAAATTGAAAAGAGAAGTAGTGCTNAAAAAAAAAAAAAAGTAATATTCTTAAAAACGTGAATCTTGAGGTCACAGAAATAAAATTAATATAGTACTGGATGAATTTGGAGAGATTTTGCCTTCAAATGAATTGCCTTAAAGGTAAATAGGATTCACCCTGTTAGAAGACAATCTAAGTGCATTCTCAGCATTTTATGGGTAGATACACAATAGGAGAAAGAGACAAAACTTCGCATTTTTATTAACCTATATTCAAGATATTCAAGATATTTTCCTAAATCGACAGAGCAGATACAAAATGTGAACTCGAAGTTCAATGTATCCAACACAAGAGCTGTCTCTTAATTCATCTTATCTTAGGAATCAATGTCATATTCATACTTAGATTGAAAGTTAATTAGTGTGTAGGTTGAAAGTTTGCAGGGTAGGAAAGATGAATAAATTTTAAGAATAACCTAATGAATTAACAAAAAAAATCCATTTTAGAAGAAAAATAATTTCTTCAGTCAAATAGACTCAAGATGACTTCGTCATCTCCTAGGTTAAAAATAACATAAGCTCTAGAGAATTCTGTTTTGGAAGAAATCGAAAAAATATTCCTTCCTACAGCAGCACTATTTATTTATTTATTTATTTATAAACAGTGCTTGAGTGCTTGCCATCTGAAAGTTTCTATTATTCACTGACATCCAATACCCACAGTACCATGCCTTTTTCTGTCCCCTGCAGACTATAACTGAGGAATGGAAAACACCTAAAATCTTAATTTCACTTTCTTTATGAAGTACAATGATCCCATGTTTTACAATAGTTCTCAATCTATTGTCTTGGTACTTAGCATTCCCTAAGTTTGTAAGTGTCTGAGAAATGCTGAAAAAAACAATTTGTTCAGATCATGACCTATTGACACCATTTATTTACTTATTTATTTATGTTAACATAATCCAATGCAAAGTTTCACTTTTCATATTTTAACAATAACATACAGAAACAAATAGGTAAACATGATCACTGGAATGCCTAGCTTGGTGATTTCAGAACTGTTCTTAAATTGTTGTTAGTCCAGACTACAGCAGAAGAAACTCATCTTCACCACTAACCTTCATGGATTCATTAACTCCAAAACATGGTAATGAAAATTCATTTAATTACTGCTCCATGCTCTCTATTTCATACATTCACAGTGAAGCTATGTCAGCTTCAACCAGCTATGAATGACTTGGGGTTTCACAAAGTAGGACAGAGAGACTGCAGGTCTGTGTTGCAGTCATAGCCAGTGGGAACCTCGTGCACATAACATATGCTTTCTATGAGCACAGTAGTATCACATGTAGTTCTACTGTTGTACACAGGTCGCTCTAAAAGTAATGCCTCTTATTTCCATGCAAACTACAGCAGATACTACAAAGAGTATAATAACACTATTTGATAGAGCAAATTCTCAGCTACAAAACACTATTTTTCAACATAGTCATCGCCATTAGCTATGCACTTTTGCCAGCAATGAGCAAGAACCTGCATGCTGTGCTTGTAAAAATCTGCAGCAGTGGAGATGACCCACTGTCACCACTGCTGAAACATATCAGCCACTGCCTCGTTGTGCTCTCATCCACTGTTTGATCTCCATAAACGTTCAGCAAGCGTTGAACATCAGTGTGTACCATTTTTTTCTGCATGGAGGCTTTCAATTACGAATCTTTGTTTCACATGCACTTCCAGGTCAGATTGTGCCTCTGCTGCAATCTGTTACATGACAACAAAATGAAGCAGAATATTGTTGGGAAGGTTCAATCTTTACTGCCATACCACCAACATCCTCCTGTGACATCATGGGCCAACATAACAAACTAGGAAGCATTACTTTTGGTGTACCCTAGTATATCTTTCATCCAAAACTGTTCGTTTCTGTACTGGTTCTGGCTAGGATGAAAACAACTCTTTCTCATGTGTTTGAACTAACGCATAGTTTGTGAGGAAAACATCACTTAATTTTGATTCATTATTTCCAGTGATGAATTTTCTAAACAACCTTCATTAAATTGTACAAATGATTAAACATCTTGAATTATGAACTTGTATAATTTCTTGTATGTTCTGCTTTTGATTTCTTTCAAATGCCAACTACAAAACCTCGATGCATCTGCTAGATTGAAGAAATATTTATTGTCGCCCTTTTGTTTCCTACACAGCTCACTTGTTAGTCCCATACGTGGGACCAAGTGATTGATCCATACTACTGTCACTTATGAGGTTCAGCACATCTTCATCTCTTCCTCCATGAGACAAGTTTTCAAACCTTTATAGCCATTCTTACAGGTCTTCCCTGAAGCTTCCTCTAATCTTTTAACATTCTTCCTTAGTCTTCTCAGGGCAGTGGTCATGACCCAAGCCTGCTGGTGTTCATGGAGTGTTTGGACAAAGCTCTCAGACACAGAGTTTGAATTTTGGGTGGTCTTGTGTGGAGGCAGGAGTTTAACTTGATGATCCACGTGGATCCCTTCCAATTCAGGACATTTTGCAATTCTATACACATCAAAAAGGTATGCAGGATTGTGAAGGCTTCAAACACTAGCAACACAAAACATCTACGATGGATGCCCAAGAGCCTCTTGAACAAGATGTATCACTCAGTGTCTGCATGTATTACTAGCAATCAAGGCTTGTTCTGCCTTCGCATCCTACCATCTTCAGTTTCAGCACTCTCACAATACTAAGCCCCTCTCTAATTTAAAATATATGTAGCTAATATAAAATATATATTGTCAATATAAAATATATATTGGTAATTTAAAATATATGCGGCTCCTAGAGGAAAGGCATAGAAGATGCCTGCTCACTGCGAAAGCCTGTCTCCTGAGGAGGGACGGAAACATCAACACCCAACCACCCTCACCGCTTTCAGTAAGGAGGGGGAGAAAATGGAGGAAGAAGAGAAGGGAGCAGGGGGTCACGTGACTCGCAGGCGAACCGGAACCGTGCGCCGCGTGCGGGCCGTGACGTGGCGGCAGTACCGGAAGTACGTGTGCCGTGTGTGTTTTGGTCGGGGAACAGGCGGCGGCGGAAGTCGGCGGCGGCGGCCTCTGGGTGAGGCCTGGCTGCGCCCCCGCCCCTCGCCCCCACCCCGCGCCTGCCGTGGAGC
>JACDJE010000667.1:154409-172250 GCA_016647715.1 Pavo muticus | reverse complement strand
GCCTCCCCGCCGCCCCCTCCTCCCGCGGCACTGCTCCGACTAGGCCTCCAGCCCTACTGGCCGGCCGGACAGACGGACGGACGGACGTTGCACCGCTGCTGCCTCCTGACTCCCCATCTTCCCCTTCCCCTGTGCGGCCGTCGCGGCCTGGCCAGGTGAGGCGGGGACGGGGCTGGTGGGGCGGGGGCCGCATCGGCGGATGGTGAAGCTCCGACAGTGCCCGATGTGGAGCTGGGCTGCTTGGGCTTCTTCCCCTTTCGCCGGCCGCCGCCACTGGGCGCTGCGGGCAGACTGGGCGGCAGGGCGGGCTGCCAAGGTGGGCAGCCCGGTGGTGGGGGAGAGAGGGTGAGCTCTCTTCTTCCCGGCTCAAAATGGCGCCCCCGATTTTCCCACTTCCCCTTATTCCTGTGCCTGGAAGGGAGCTGCGGGGGAGGGGAGGCGGTGGGGCTGGTGGGGCTGGGCCCGGAGCCGTGGCGGTCGGGGTGATCCTCCACTGCGATTCAGCGCCGTTTCGTCCAGCTACGAGGGAAGGGTTGTGCCCTCCGAGTTGTGTGTGGAAGGGTTGAGGGCGGTGGAACCCTCGCTTTCCCTTTCGTTTGCGGCTGGAGAAATGCCAGTGAAGAAGATGGGAAGTAAAATACTTAGACAACGCGTCGCCATCCAGAGAATGCTGACAGGCCTAGTGGACGGTGTGTGCACCGTCTGAGTCTCGGTTGGAACTAGAGGTGAAGCTGGAGCCCTGTAGAAACAGATACCCTCCTATTTTAGAGCAGAGCTGAACTGTAAAATAATCAAAATGTTTCAAGAAACGGGACCTTGAAAGGCTATTATTCTCCCAGGATTTTCTGTGCTTCTTTTCAACATTATACCACTTTCATACTCTAGGAATGGAAAAAGACTCAACAGCTAACTGATCTAAAATTGATGAGCTCCGTCCAACACAATATTCTGACTCAATATGGCATCTTTTTTCCAGTTTGGTAGTTGCAGGCAGGCTAGGTGTCTTGCCTAGATGGTATTTTTATCATGTAATAAGAAATGTCAGTAAAAGGTAGATGTTAACTGAAGTGAGGTGGTTATGGACAATGATAGTACGGTCATCATTACTTACATTTGCTGTATGATGAACCAGTTTGTTTCAAAGCAATTGATACTGTGTATTATTTATATGAGCTTATTGCATTTAATTGGAAGTCTACGAGTTTTTTTGTGGTGACTGTTGATTCACATCATTAAATTACAGCTTCATAATGCTTCAATACAAACTGGAACAAATGTTTAGATAGTTATGTGTGTCACTGTCTTGAACGCTGCAGAAAGATGGCACAATGATTTTGCCAATTCTGGAAGAGAGTAACAGAAAACTTTGTTAGCAAGAGTCCTTAATAAGTACATTTGTTTCGATACTGCTTTTTAAAACAGATGGAGTAGTCCAGTATAACCAACTTAGACAGTGGGTTGCAAGCTTGATGCTGTATGATCTCTATTTATGAAACATCAGAAAAATTATTAGAAATTAGTACAAAATTATGTTCACGATAAGAAATATTATCATTTGCTCTGAAATGTGAAGGTATTTCAAGTGATAGAATGTTCCATGTTTGAATTAATCATTGACTTTTCTTGAGGTCTTTGATTATGCACTTAATCACATTCATTGTAGGAATAGTGTTAGCTGTCTTAATCCCTTTAGTAGGCTGGCTTTTGTCACAAGCGTTATTTTGATACTTGTGTATTGGCTTTCTTGTTGTTTAAAATAGATACTGGTCTGAACACTTAAATGACTGAATTGTTCCATTAAGTTGTGAGTTTGTAGGTCTTAGCAAGAACTGATGGAATTCTGCTTATGAACTCAAACATGAGAAATTTTACGTGATTTTCCATGGAAATAATTGTGACCCTTTTCCTCTCTCTAATAAAACTCATTAACAAAGACCACCTAGAAGAATATGAATTTGACTTCTAAAGGTATGAGAATACCCAGCATCTGGTAAATTACCTGGTATGATTAACAGCACTTTCCTGGTAAAGACAGGGCTAGAAGATGGTGCATTTAGTGGATCTTTTCCTGGAGATTTTAAGTGAAGTTAAGAGGAAATAAAAATAGATACAGCTGCTAAGCTCTTGAAGTAAACATTCAGAATTGCCTTGAAAGTTATTTGTCAAAAAAGAATTGAAGTTGCAGTTTGTGTTTGTGAGATACTGAAAGTAACATTCCTGTCTTCTGTGTGCTGCTTTTTTTTATGTTTCCCATGCTAGCGTTTTACAGATGACTTGAGGAGCTGGAGAACGAGTGTGGCTTGAGTTCTGGAATGTATGTGGGTTCTGTAGCATTGAAATCTACCTTTACATTCTTTTGAGCCAGTGTGTTGAGCACAAATCTAAAAAGAAAGGCCCAGAATGTGCTGTAATGGCTGTCATACTACTTCAGATTAAGAAGATCTGTTGATTCCTTTTCTGTCATGTTTGTATGATGTCCTTTTGTGAGCTTACTGAACAGTTTCAATGTAATCTGAAACTTTTAAAAGATAATTTACATACATGCTTACGGAAAATGATTGTGACTTTATATCAAAATCAGCTGGATGTGCTCTATCAGGTTTCCAGTTCTTGTTTTTCTTTATCTTTTATTTATTAAAAACTGTGTGGTACAACTGTGGTAGCTTTCATTAAGTTAATAGACATTCTGATGCAGCTATTGAGGGAAGGCTGTTTGCAGGATGTTTACAGGCAGGACTTGTTGGCCTTGCAAGCAGTGTGATCTCTGTCATCTTGACAGCTAGTTATTTTGCACAATACCTGAGTGTACTTTCTTCTGAAGGAGGGAGGGGTGTGTAAATTTCAAAGTTTTCTGATTGGGCATTTATAAATGACTGATACTTGTTTTGACAGCTTACTTCGACTTTGAGTCCTGAAAGAATTTTGCAGGGAGTAATAATAAATATTTTGTAAGTGAATTAGCTATTAATTAATCTCAATAACTAAAGATTGTAAATGACCAGTTTAAACAAGTAGATATCATATAGGATAAATCAGTCTTTTCTGTTTTTCTTTCATGCCTCCCTTTGTATGTAAGGGAGCAAGCAAAAAGATGATAGTAGAGATTAAGTGGGTTGATTTTTCACACTGCACATCATCTGGAAGTCACTTGCTCCAAAGAGTAATTCACTTGGTTTCACTTGGGTTTACCCCTTATACCTTAATGCGCCAGAGTCTAGAAGAACACGGGGCGAATTAAGATTAAAGGTTTTAAAATTATATCAGAGTTACCCAAGCACACTAAAATGCTACAGTGCAAACAGGTGTTTTATTTTAAAACAGTAATGACTTAATTGTCTTCATTTTCAAGAGGAAAAGATAAACAAATGGCTAACATTCTGAGCTATCTGTATTTTGGTCACGCCTTGCTGCTTTTTTTTGTACTGTAATTAGGGAGAGATTCGCTCTTTGTCGATGATCCACTTTTATCCAAGCTCTTCTACAACTTCTTGAGCGTATTTCAGCAACACATGTGGAAATAAGTCTTGCCTGAGAACTACCACACCAGCTGTGTGTCACTTTTTATCTATTTTTTTAATGCTGTAAGGATGAAAGGCCTGGTGTTCTTAAATCACCTAGATACATTCCTGTATTCTGAAGTATTCAACCAAAGCAAATTTAATGAGAGGATTTTAATATGTAATTATAGGGGCTAATAACGATGGTGGAATATGCGGTGGTTTTTCTTGCTTCATAAAACTTTCTTTCATTATTGCACGCTTTCTTCCAAATGTTTGAGAGAACTGATGTCTGAAGTATTTTACTCCTGTCGTGCAACTGAAATAAAAATCCATTGATTTTTTAAGGATAGTCACGACTGCCAAACAGGTCACAACCTCGGGACAGACAGATGAATATAAGATTGGAATATTTTAACTGGAAGAAGCTAAATTATTTTGAGAAGTATGGCTAAAGGAGCAGCATGAGGAAATTGGAGTATCAGTAAAGTGTTGGAAAACATTTTTTTTTTTGAGGACTTATATTAAAGTTCTGTTTACAGTGAGAACAGCTTATTCAAAATGTTCATTAAGAAATAATACTTTGATTTCTTTATCATCATGTAACACTTGTGAAAATTAGGTTTAAGGGAGTGTTTCAGTGGTGGATTGGGTTCTGCTAGAGCTGTAGAGCTCTCTACAGAACATTCCTCAGAACCTGTGCTGAGTTTACAAAAGGGGAGTTAGGAAGAGGAATGAAGGATTAGTGTCTGAGGTAGGTGTATAGTAAGTTGGAATGCTCAGATGCCTGATAGAGAATCATCTTAGCTATGCTTCATGTTTCAAAATGGAAAGGTGGCTAATGATTAAGACTACTATTTGATTGATAAGGTGGTAAATTTACCATAAGGAAGATAGAATAACAACTTCTTAAAGATAGTAGCTTTGCTTGCGTTTTGCAAAATTAGTGTTAAAGCCATTCTCTACATTGGGATGCTATGCTTCAACCTAACTTGCTTTTTACTTGAGACAGTAGAGAAGCTATATCCTCAACAGATGCATGTGATTCAAGTAGGTAAACAACTGTGTTGGAACAAAGTCGCAGGCTAGGAGATTTTTTAATAAATTACTTTTAAATATAGAAGGATACTTTTTCTTGCTGAGATTTGAGTAACAGTCAGTTAGGTGTACTTCCTCCAGGCTCACTTGGAATTTTGTTTTGGAAGAGAGAAGAAAGAAAATACAGAAAATACTTTCCAGTTTTTCATACATCATTGCCTACCTGTGAAAGATTTAATCTCTGCTCTTAAATGTGTGGGTAAAACACAAGTCTTTGACTCAGAAGTGAGAACAGCAGGGACTCAATGCTCTTCATTCAAGTGAATAAATATTGTGATTTTTTTTTTTTTGAAAGAGTTTGCAACAAGAGGAGACAAATGGAAGGAATGCACTGTTAGCATATGTTCTTAGCAAAGATATCTTATATCCTAGCAGATCAATATTTATGTATTTGTTTTGGAAATTTTGGTTTGTTACCATTTGATAGATCGCTGGTGGCTTGCACAAAGCAATCCGGAATTCTTAACAGTCAGGAGACTGCCCATTTTCCCATATATGCCATGCTTTGCATTTTCACTTCTAGAACTACAGTTGTTAACTAGAAGAGATTAAAGCTTTGTACATCGAGATCTGTACTTCCTAATATGAGGAAATTGTATTGGATGTGTGTGATAAAGGTGAAACAATAAAGTGTAGTTGCAAAGAACTCAATGTATTGATTGGGTTTTTCCCAGTTCTCTTTATTTTTTGTTTTGCATTGTTTACTGTTGCTGACTTTTAAGTGTTGCTTAGTATTAGAAAAACAAATCTTGGTTATTTCTTGCATGTTATTGGTAAAATATCAAATGACAAGTCTGAACCTGTTGTGCTGTTATACTTTGATCTTGATATGTTATGAAGTAAGAGACTGTATCCTAGGCGGCATGAATGAGGTGGTCAACAGGGTGAGGGAGATGATCGTCTCCCTCTGCTCTGCCCTCATGCGGCCTCAGCTGCAGTACTGAGTCCAGCCCTGGGGCCTCCAGCACAAGAACGATGCAGAGCTGTTGGAACAGCGCAAGAGGAGGGCTGTGAAGATGATCAGGGGGCTGGAGCACCTTTCCTATGAAGAAAGGTTGAGGGAGCTGGAGAAGAGAAGGCTCCAGGTGGACTTTATTGCAGCCTTCTAGTACTTGAGGGGAGCTTATAAACAGGAGGGAAATTGACTTTTTACACAGTCTGATTGTGACAGGGCAAGGGGGAACGGTTTTAAACTAAAAGAGGGGAGATTTAGTTAGATACCATTCAGAAATTCTTTACTCAGAGAGTGATGAGGCACTGGAACAGCTTGTCCAAAGAAGTTGTGAGTGCACCATCCCAGGAGGTGTTCAGGGCCAGGTTGGATGGGGCTTTGGGGAACCTGATGTAGTGGGAAGTGTTCCTGCCTATGGCAGAATGTGGCGCTAGGTGGTCTTTACGGTCCCTTCCATCTCAAGCCACTATATGATTAAGAGGCTGAAGTCTTGCAAGAAGAAGCATAATTGGACTTTAACGTCATAACTGAAAGCTTTTATGGGTGGATTCAGTATTGATGAAGATAAGTGTTTTGTTTATCATAGATTTTTGTCTAGCTGACTTTTTACCTGTGAGGGTGGCACAACTGGGGACTGTTGACTGCTGTAAATATTAGTACACTTATATGTACTCTATGCTACAATGGTGAATTAGGTTTTTCTTGCTTGGCTTGTAAATCTAATACCACACGTTGTTTTTTCATAGCCAGGTTGTTAACAGCAGAAGCCACTGAGTTCTGAATCCTGGAACTTGCTTTCAAGAACTTGAAACAAAGGACTTCTTTCTAATTTGGGCATGGCTAATCGTGGAGCTACAAGACCCAATGGGCCAAATGCTGGAAATAAAATTTGCCAATTCAAATTAGTACTTCTAGGAGAGTCTGCAGTTGGTAAATCAAGCTTGGTGCTTCGTTTTGTAAAAGGACAGTTTCATGAGTTTCAAGAAAGTACAATTGGAGGTGAGAAAATTATTCTTTTTATTTCACATATTTATTCTTTCCATTTTCTTCCCATTGACTGCCTTGAATATTAAGGCAATTCCAGAATGGGTCATTGACAGCAAGGATCGAATCTGAACTGAGGTTTGTAACTTATTATGAAAAGAACTGTAGTTGGCACAAAGATGTACCACACTTCGATGTCAAGCAGACTGAGTAAACGTGCTTGAACTGCATGGTTCTGGGAAGTGGACTTTATGTTGAATTTTGTTTGTGTGAGTGGGTATGTGGCTATTTGAGTTATGCTATGTGCATAAAGCATAGAATAGCCATTCAAGTATTTTGGTGTTTTTGAGACAAAGAACTACATCTTTCAAAAAGGTTGTAGTGTAATTTATGCAGCCTGTTGTTGCTTTTGAACTGGGAGAACTCGTGTGTTTACACATGAATGATTGTTGAAATGTAAAAATCTGCAAAGTGTACAAAAATAAAGCCAACCTAAATTTCAAACATCACTTTTTTTACACTGTTCTTGAGTGTTAGGTATATGTTTTTTGTATATCTGTCAGCATGCGCAGAAAACTTTTTTCTCCTTTAACAGTTTTACTTATTTTTGACTTGGTAGCTTTTGTAATGGATATAATATAGGTATTAGTATGAAAGGTTTGTGTATCACCTCATATGCTTTATGGTGATATAGAAGGCATTCCAAAAGATATATTGAAAAGTCAACAAAAGGAAGTCTGGGTATAGTGAATAACAATAATGAAACTAATATTTTTCACTAATTAATTTTTTCACTTCCACTGATTTTTTTTTTTTTTTTTTTTTTAAATTCATTTAAAGTCCTTTTTGTATTCCCTTTTTGTGTCTGAGTAGGATTAGGAAAACCTAAACTGTTCCACTATATAAAAGCTATACAAAGGTTAGAAAAGACTTAACTCCAAGCTCATGTGTACGCTCAGTGTAATCTCTATATTAGTTTACTCTTCTGTTTAAAATAGAAACACGGAAATGCCATACTATACAATTGAGAGATATTAAATTCAGCAGTGTTGGGATTCAGAAAGTTTTCTGTAGAGAAAGCTGTCCAACTGTAGGCTGCATTTGCTTTAGGCATTATTATCTTTGTATTCAGAAGGGCCTTTTAACAAAGAGAGGCTTATGTGCATTGTGAGCTTGAATAAGAACTTCTGAAAGAATGCAGTGAAATGCAGACATTGGATGGTGCTGTGTTTGATAACTGGACTTCGCCACTTCAGACTAATGCAACAGTGCTTGTTAGCTACTTAAGGCAAAGTATGGCAATAAAGGATGGTAGGCTTTCAGATAATTTAACATGGTTAATTATCAATTAAGTGTGGTCTTGCAATCTAGAAGAAAGTTGACTTGTTTGCAGAAATTAACTGACATTCTTTTGTAGTCATTGAATGGTTCCTTTCAACAAAGACAAGAGAGTGACAAAGAATAAAACACTTGTTTTAATATATTTCTCAGTGCATCCCTTCATTTATGGAGAGTAGGTACATTCTTCTCTTGAAGACAATAATATCTTGAACTTCAGATTCCACTTGTTAAGCATCTTGTCTCTGCCTTGGAGAAATGTAACATTCTGATGATTGAGGAAGAAACCCTTAGTACAGCACAGAATGGGTTGGTTGTGGTTATCTTTTTTTATCTTCATTCTGTTCTTGGGCCGCTTAAGTAGCTGGTAAGGGAAGCCCATTTTACCAGTGCTTGGGTATTTAGCATTCAGAGACCTAGTGATTTAACATTGGAACATCAAAGCCTTTTTCTTCTCCAGCCTGCTTGCTCATCCCTGGTGGATGCTCATACCTCTGATGCAGGAGCATCTGACTGCTTAGTGGTCAACTTCTCTACATTAGTTGTAGTGTCATATATATGAAGCAAGATTGACTTGCTTTTATTGTAATAAGCTGAGTTGAAGATTACAGCAGGAGCAGTTCAGGAGTGATTCATAGGCTACAATGTCTTGGAGTATGTGGGACAGGATAACATCCAAGGTGTGCAAGAGTTACTGGTCAGTGCCACTAAAGGCATTTGTTTTAAACTGGCCGCTGTCTGTGAACATGTGTGTTGATAAGAGTCCCAATTTCCTACTCTGCTAAGCAGGGGCCTTCCTTTAGCATGTCATTGAGATTTTAGCATAATTTTGAAATATGGTTTCTATAGAAACACCTCCGTGTTTCTAGTATGTAACCTTAATCTGAATGGAAAGTATTTTCTAGGAGTAACTGTTTGAAGTCTTGCTATTAACTACTTACTGTTTTTCTGTGATTACAAGGTAACTTGGGGTAGTAACAGATGTAGGTTTTAGATATGCAGATAAATATGCTAAGCTGTAGTGGCAGAAGATATTAGTTTCCCTGAAACTGCAGGCTGTGGAAATCATGCTTTGAAGTAATTTTTGAGATGACTTGCAAAGGGGAAAATATACCTATATGACTGCTTTATGAGCAAGAAAATTTCAGAGCTTATTTGTACTTCTGTAACCTTTAACCAAGGTGGGATTGTCAGGAGCTGGAAATCAAGGCTTTAATATACTGTTCAAATAATGTAGATGTAGTCCAGAATTGTACATGTCAGAGCTGTTGGAGTGTAGCATGAAGAAATGCTGTTAGTTGCATCAAGGCGAGATGCATCTAGGAGATAGGAGAAAAATCTTGTGGTTGCTGACATGAACTGTTAGAAAAGAATAATGGGAATTCTTCCTGATTTTTGCTTCTATATGTCTTTAATGTGAGAAAGTTTGGTTGTTTAATTCTTCTGTGTCGATCAGTTGCAATCTATTGGCTTCAGACCTGCTATATTTTAATAATAGGCTTGAGTGGTCAAGGAAATCGTGCTTGATTCATCTTTTTGTGAACATAATTTTATATGAGCAGACTTCTGGTTTCAGCACCTCTGTCTTTTTTGTAGCTGCTTTTCTAACCCAAACTGTGTGTCTTGACGATACAACGGTAAAATTTGAAATTTGGGATACAGCTGGGCAAGAGCGGTATCACAGTTTAGCACCGATGTACTACAGAGGAGCGCAAGCAGCCATAGTTGTATATGACATTACAAATGAGGTAAGTACAACTGAAGAGGGAGTTATGGGGGTTCTTGTATCTGCCGTTTTTTATATATAACTGTCTTGTGTGTATCTCTGTCACTTTCATCACTTAATGTTGGGCTATGTGATATTAATTTGTGCCTGGAATCTTTTCTTACCAAGAGACCCCTTATCGTGTTCTTTATATTAAAAAGTAATAATAATAATAAAAAAAAAAAACTAGAGAAAGCAAATGCCTTTGCAGAGTTTTTTTTCAAACCCCCCTTTTTTATCAGTTCATCTGAATTGAAGTGTTACTCACCACACTGCTGGTGACAAATTATTTCTAATGGTGAGAGATGTTGCATTCATGTGTTATTGTTGCAAAACAAAAAGTAGGGATTAAAGACAGCATAATCTACTGAAGCTATAACATAACATTATTTGATTTCTTTTTGTTTGAACTTGTATCAGATAAGCTTTGTATGCTTTTGGTAAAAATGATACTTAAAAAACAAAACTTTCAATAAAACCCAGCATCCCTCTACTGTAACAGTGGTCAATAATTAGAAATGTCGAGAATCCTTGAGTTTATTCATAAACTTGATTCTTCTAGAGGAGAAAATAAATTTCCAATTTTCTCTCAACTGTTTCTCTATCTTTACTTAGTCTGCTTCGTATCTTCATTTACTTTTTCATCATTGTCATAACTAAGAACATCTAAAAATTAGGGAAGGAATGAACGTATCATTTTAAAAACTCTGTCTTTGGACAGAGGTAGCAGGCTTGCTTTAATTGACATTTTGCTTGATGTATAGATAACAGAGATTGGGATAATAGGTGAGTGCAAAACGATGGTAAAACTCAGCTTGCATCATTTTGCAATCATTAACAGGAGTCCTTTGCCAGAGCGAAAAACTGGGTCAAAGAACTTCAGCGTCAAGCAAGTCCTAACATTGTAATAGCTTTAGCAGGAAACAAAGCTGATCTAGCTAACAAAAGAGCTGTGGATTTCCAGGTATGTACATAATTTCTGTTTATAGAAATAGCTTTTTTTTGGAGTAGAAGGTAAATAGGACTACTGAGGAGCTTATATGCATAGACTAGGTGGTTGTCATGGAGGTCGTGCTGTTAAATATAAACCTCAAGTGAGACTAATTCTAGATGCTGCTGAAAAATCTATTTTTGTACAAATGATATATGGCAATAGACTTTCTTGAATAAGTAATTAAGTTTGAGGAATAACTAATTTATTTGCATATCTTTTAGGCTAATTGAATTTCTGTTCCATGTTGTGATCTCTTCCTGTCTTCCACTCAGAATTATCAGTAATTACAGTGTTAGTGGAAGCGATAGAATGATCTGCACAGAGTTTGTTCCTAAGCTCTCTGACTTGTCCACAGGGGAATTTTGAGAATCTTATGATACAAAGGTGATTGATAGACCGTTGAAGCAGTGTTCAGCTTTTACTTGTGCTTTTCATGGCATTGTTTTTATGTTGATACACATGTGCTCTCCTGTTACATTTGTCTTCTTGAAAATGTTGATTAAACTTAGTTATCAGAAAATGACTTCCAAAGCAAATGAAATTCGCTACAGATGTTCTCATGCATTCAGGACTGATTGATCTTAAGAAAACTGATTCAAATAAGTATTTATTTATAGTCATTAGTTCTGTTACTGTTTTCATCTATGTCATTGTGCAAGATACTGCTGCGTATGGTAATGAATCCTTTTCTAACTTTAGAAATCAGTCTGTGAAGATTAGTAGTTTTAGGTATTTTTCAACCTAAATTCAACATTCTCAAAAATTTTATTCTTTCATGTCAATTGCAACATAAAAACTACCACAGAAAAATCTGGTATTCTGTGGAAAATTTACAGTATGTGACAAATCCTATGTATCTGTATAGATAATTAAATTTGACTAATTTTTTTTTATCAAAGAAGAACTACCTGTACTGATTTTGTTAGTTTTGTTTCTCATAGTTATGTTCTTAATATTTTTCATTGTCATGTTTCTTAAATGAATATTGAACTAGACTGCAGTTTTTATTTTTTTCATCATAGGTATTATAGTTTGGCTTTATGTAGATTTCCCGTTGGATTCAAAGGCAGTTACATGATCTGAAGACACCAGGGATTCATAGCAGAACTGACTAACAGGAAGTGGCAAAAATAGGGAACACAAATATTTCAGATGTGTATTTCAGGTGGAAATTCAGGCTGGTAAAGGAGATCATATGACAAGACATTAGATTTTCCTTATTAGTTTTATTATCTTGACAGAAATCCTCTATTCTAAAACTTCTGATCAATCTGCCTCAGTGGATGAAAGATTGAAGGTAGTTCTTTATAGAGGTGATAATGGGCTTTTTGGCATTTGAAAGCACTTTCTGTTGCTTATTTATTCTTGCTATTACAGCTAGAGTCTTGTATTAGGATTGTCCTTCTAATACTTACTATTAGGTTTTCTATTAGGTTTGATCTGGAATATTACTTTTTTTAGACAAATAAGGATTTCAAGATTGCATTTCTTTTATCTGCTTGATGGAGTTAAAATTTCCCCATAGCGAATGAATAACACGCTGTCATGAGTGTTTCAGCAAAGCTTTTCTCAAAATGGAATAGAAATTCTTCCTTAGCAGCAGTAAGAGTATGATGTGTACTAAAGTGAGGCTTTAACTTTTTTAAGAAGGGACTAATGCAGTATTTTCTTTCAGGAAGCACAAGCTTATGCAGATGACAACAGTTTATTGTTCATGGAGACATCTGCCAAAACATCTATGAACGTAAACGAAATATTTATGGCAATTGGTGAGTTGATTTGGGGGGTGGAAGAGAATTTAATATAATTGATTTCTTGAGATTCACGTAATCGGAAGCATCCTAACTCAAGCTCTTTCAGACTTTCACATAAATTATTTTTCTTTCTGTGGCATTGAAGTTTCCTTAGGCCCCTTCAGCTCTTTTACGATGTTGAGATAAACTTAACTGAAGCAGATTTGCGCAAGTCTTCTGTCAAGCATTTAGAGCTTGACTTAATTTGTAGTAGCTGAACAAGCTTAGATTAATTGGAATTCTGTCAGCAAGTTTCATGCCACTGTCTTTATGCTGTGATCAGTGGTACTGCTTCAAGTTGAAGCAAAATTAAGCTGTAGTTGCTGTTATATATTAAAAACAAAAAACCTTTCCCATGGCGTAGTTAACCATTAAAAGTTTTACATAGTTTTACTTCAACAAATCCAAAATATATTTTATGGTTATCACATTAGTAAAGAATGTAAGTAAAAATGTATAAATAAGTGACTCTCAATGTTAAGCTTTTTGCAGCAAATCTCGTACTGCCTTGGGTAGGTGCAAAAGCTATAATAGTGTACTTAAAAATCAATCATAATTGAAGCTGGAAACATATCAAAATAGGAGATGACAGTGACTTGCTTTAAAGAAGTCAAGAGTATTCATTTTAGTCTAATCAGAGTATTTGCTAAATACTGTTTTATATTAAAATTGTTTGAATTCCAAATGGAGCAATGTAAAATGCAAAGGGTGTGCCAAGAATGAGCATATGTGTTTAAATTCGAAGTCTGAGTACAAGTGAAGGGTACTTTGTGTGAAAAGTGAATTTACTAATATATTTTTAGCGCTCGCATTCCTTAGGAATTTCTATAAAGGTGATAGCGCGTAATAGAAAGTTGAAGTTACANCGACCCCCAGCTCACTACAACCTCCCTTCAGGTAGTTATAGAGAGCAATAAGGTCTCCCCTGAGCCTCCTCTTCTCCAGACTGAACAATCCCAGCTCCCTCAGCCGCTCCTCATAAGGCCTGTGCTCCAGACCCATTTACAGAGCTTGAGCTTACAGTATCTGTAATTGAAGCCAGCATATAACTTTCTCTGAGAGGAAAGGATGCAGGCAGGTAATTAGAACCAGAAAATATAAGATGGGTGAATTATCTACTCTATTTCCTTACCTTCATCCTATGCCTCAAGCTCATTGTGATAAAAAGTATTTTCTTTCCCAATACAGTGAAAACAATTGCAGTTATTGAATCTGAAGACATTAACCTTTATGTGTGTTGCTTTTATTTACCATTATAGGTGTGACTATATCACTTGCAAGAATAATGTGATCCTGTGCTAAACTACTAGTTTTGATACCAGTAATTGTTAAGCTCTGGTGTCAAGAAAGATGCTTGTTGAAGATAAAGCATGGATATAGTAACAAGTGTTAGCAGAATAGTGAGGAAAGGTGGGTAGAGCACAGTAATGACTTTCAGTGCCATTGCACGTTCAGGTTGGTTTATAGAATCTTCAGATTTGCAAAGAATTGCATATTATTACTATAATCATTTCTTAATCTTGGATGAGTTGGATACAAATGTGGAATATAATATTTTTGCCTCCTAAAGAAATGAAGTATCTTAAAAGATTATCCCTTTCCTTCTTATTTCTGACCTTGATTAATTGCAATCAAGGAAGAAATATGAAGAAGCCATAGAACCTTTCTGAAAATACTCATCTGAGGAGGAGAAGGTACCCTTGTTGACAGAAAATTAGTGTTAGCATGCTTCCTGATAATGATCCTTGAGAATGAGATGAAAGTATTAGTGCTGGGGATGTAAGTCAAGCAGAGACTGGAATATACTTGAGATTGTAGACAGCATTTCATTTGAAACTATTCATCGAGCAGCTTTTTTAAAATAAAAAAATAAAAATTTGCTTGTGTATTTCTTTGTGGCAAAGCATCTTCTATCACATGTGTACAAGATCTTAACAAGAGTCTCCAAGTGGGTAGATGTAGTGACTAGTATTGTAAAGGACTGCATGAACTTCAGTGTGCTGCCTGCAGCAAGGCTGGGGTGAGAGGCATTAGGAATATAACAGTGTTTCTCATTGTAACTAATAATTTTCTACATTATGGAAAGGTGACCTCCGTAAGGAGGAAGGACTGAATAGATTTGACAATAGTAAATCACCAATTTCTGTTTCTGAAGTTGATAGTTCAGATAATGCCTAAAGATCACATTTTCCAGTAATATGAAATAGCACTCAATGAAACAAATGACTAAGGGAAGAAAATATCTCTAAAGATGTTTCTTTGACACTGGGGATTTATCAGATCTAGAATGTTTGTGTCCTAAAATGATTGACACCTTAAGCTTCCTCTTGATTTTAAATAAATAGGTACTACTTTTACACGGGTCACTTGCATGTGACCAGAATGCTGTCCAGCCCCTTGTCTCATGTTAGTAAACTTACTGCCTTAATTCAAATACAATATTGAGTTGGTTCTCATTCAATAAGCCTGATATTATTGCCTGATGCTGTTGTCAATTACAGGCATATTTACTGTGTTTACTTCACATTGACAAGTTAAAGCAATTGTAGCTTTTTATCTACAAATATTTACTGCCAGCAAACCTCTAAATTTTATTTTTCTTACTGGACAGAGTGGAAAAAAATCCAGTGTGAAATGTACATACCTATGTTAGCAATGTGCAGGAGCCCGGCAACATCCTCAGTTGTCCTAGTTAATGAACTTTGCATGCTGTTTTCAAAGTGTTTTCTTTCTTCAGTGTCATCTGTATTTTCACTGGGGAGTCTTTCCATCAAACAGGTTACAGCTGAACAGCCACTCCATCGAACTCTAGAAACCTCATTCCTTCCTAGCTGTAAAAGTCTGTCCATTCTCCAGAAGGCCTTGGCATATGCTTTGTGAATCCATTCATAAGTATTTGTCTTATGGGTCTTGTTCTCCTGTCTGTCAGAGAAAATCCTCTCTTTTTCCCTGTAGTCATCCGTGATTACTGTGGCAAAAGAGTCTAGAGTGTGCTGTTCCTCCTTGGTCATTCTGTAGGAGAGATCTGTTTGAGAAAGCTGGTCGAGAAATAAAAGTGGAAGCTCTGCTGCAACTGTTTCTGCAGCTGTCATGCCATGGTGCCCATCAATTAGTCCCAGAAAACATGTATCTGACCTCCTTCCATAATTGTCCACTACAAAAAATCTGTCTTCCATGTCTCTCTGCCACATGGAATTTTTATCTTGGCAAATTGATAATGCTTTTATTGAAGAATTTTTTACTTTCTTGAGAGCGTTAACACTGTTTGTATTGTCAAGATCACAGTATGATGTAGAAGCATGACCATCCATAAGAAATTCAAATGAATCATTGATCTTCTGCCGATGTCTTTCAGAATTCTTAGGAAGCACGGTCACTTTTGAAATTAGCTTCAGTCTCTGAGCTAAAAGTGTTTCATTATCCACCCTTGTTTGTGAGCTATCATAGCCCAACAAAGTTAAGGCTTTGTGGGTTTTTTTGTGATTAAAAAAATGGTGTGGATATATTGCTTGTTGACACACTGAGCAGAGAATTGAAATGCCTGTGGCATCTGCATTCTCGGGTGCCATCATGATCTTCTCCAGATGATCTTCCTCATCACTGCAGGGTTCATCACTGGGTGGTCTTGCTTTGTCCTGTGATTTTTTCCTCCCATGTCATTCTATAAAGGAGTTTAATGTGCTATGAATTTTCACTTCAGTATTAGATAAATACTACATCACTGTGTAATATGTGACCTGTGCTTATATAGGAAACGATGTAGAAGGTGTAAAAACTGTTAAAACTTAATAACACAGTTAATTCAAGAACTGAAAATTTTGGAAATAGAAAATGCATTATGCAGTTTGTGTTACACCTGCTAAGGTGTCAGTTTTGTTTCCTCATTGTGACTTGATGCATAGCTCTGTGCCTTCGTGCTGTTAATACTGCAGGTATGAAGTAGTTTCTCATCAGGTTTTCTGTACCTAATCCTCACTTTCCAGACATGATAGTGGAGTAGGTACATATTAAAAATTAAGAGATAAAGATGAAAAAATACCTGCCAATTTTGTGCGGTCCAGTAGCATTGATATCTCTCTTTAATCAAATCTCATGCTTTAGGATTAACTGGAAAAAAAAAAAAATGTAAGATTGTATGTAGACAGACAAGACGTATTACATTTACATGGATTATATTCTGTTGGGGTTTTGTGCTTACAAGAGCCAGACTTCGCAATGTTAATTTTCTTTTAAGGTAGAATGCACTTTAGAAGTGTCAATTTCTGAATTAAGAAAGTACAGGGAAGAGCAAAATATTACCAAGCAGTGTTTGAGCTTTTAGAGCTCTGGGAAACATACTGTCTCTAGTGTTTTGTCAGTTTCCCATGGTGCATACCCTCTTCTTCGGCCTCACTGAAGTTTGGCAACTTCATCCTGCTTCAAGTTTTCCAGAGCTCCCTATTTAAACTTGATACAGCCGCTCTTAAAGTAGTTATTTGGCAACTGTTACCTCTTCCAGGACTTCAGCTGGGAAGGACGCTTTTTTCTTTCTCACTCCTCCTGTTCATCACCTTTGAGTTCTAAGAACCTTAAAGAATCAAGTGCCTATGAGCAGCTGAGGCAGACCAATCATAAAATTTAAAAAGGAAAATTTATTCTATAGGGGGTGATAAATGCTAAGGTATTAGCAGAGCTACTTAAACCCTTTTCACACCATTGTATATGTTGTCCTTACAGACGTGAGCCTGCATGTGGCTACAGCTCTCAGTGTACTGTGGGACCAGTTTATGGTAAGTCCATCAGGGTACTTCAGAAATGCTACACCACTTCAGTGGGCAAAATAAAGAGGTACACATTCAAAATGTCAGCAGAAGGCAATCTTGCACAGATCTCTCTCTTTATTCTGCATAGTCTGAATTTGAGCCTGGGAAATTGTACAAGCCTTGTCACTGCTGTCCTGGTAGTGATGCATTCCTGTCCAAGAAAGGTTAGGGCTAATATATACAGAAAATCTGGTAAGCTGCTTTCTGTCATCCTATTAAATATACCACATGTAAAATGAGTTCATATATAAAAGCTTGTAGGATTACAGACAAGAAGTTGAAAATTTTCAACAAAACGTTAGTTTGTCTTCAGGAAACTTAGTTCTTAACACTCACACTGTTTATATTGCTGTAAGTGGGTGTGAGTGCTAACAAATCACTATTTAAGAGAGCCAGAACAGTCCTAGTTGATTATAGTATGAAATAATCAGAATAATATGTATAATAATTCATATAGAATAACAAGATACGCTGCAATTCTTCAGTGGCAGACATTTGGCTCAAATTATTAAAAGATCAGCCACCTTGTTAGATCCTTATGTAGTATATGTATATTGTTAGTGCATGCTGTATATATTTTACAATCCGTAAACCTGGTAACAAAAAAAAAAAAAAAAA
>JACDJE010000667.1:133237-154071 GCA_016647715.1 Pavo muticus | reverse complement strand
CTGGAATCTTTTCTTACCAAGAGACCCCTTATCGTGTTCTTTATATTAAAAAGTAATAATAATAATAAAAAAAAAAAACTAGAGAAAGCAAATGCCTTTGCAGAGTTTTTTTTCAAACCCCCCTTTTTTATCAGTTCATCTGAATTGAAGTGTTACTCACCACACTGCTGGTGACAAATTATTTCTAATGGTGAGAGATGTTGCATTCATGTGTTATTGTTGCAAAACAAAAAGTAGGGATTAAAGACAGCATAATCTACTGAAGCTATAACATAACATTATTTGATTTCTTTTTGTTTGAACTTGTATCAGATAAGCTTTGTATGCTTTTGGTAAAAATGATACTTAAAAAACAAAACTTTCAATAAAACCCAGCATCCCTCTACTGTAACAGTGGTCAATAATTAGAAATGTCGAGAATCCTTGAGTTTATTCATAAACTTGATTCTTCTAGAGGAGAAAATAAATTTCCAATTTTCTCTCAACTGTTTCTCTATCTTTACTTAGTCTGCTTCGTATCTTCATTTACTTTTTCATCATTGTCATAACTAAGAACATCTAAAAATTAGGGAAGGAATGAACGTATCATTTTAAAAACTCTGTCTTTGGACAGAGGTAGCAGGCTTGCTTTAATTGACATTTTGCTTGAGGTATAGATAACAGAGATTGGGATAATAGGTGAGTGCAAAACGATGGTAAAACTCAGCTTGCATCATTTTGCAATCATTAACAGGAGTCCTTTGCCAGAGCGAAAAACTGGGTCAAAGAACTTCAGCGTCAAGCAAGTCCTAACATTGTAATAGCTTTAGCAGGAAACAAAGCTGATCTAGCTAACAAAAGAGCTGTGGATTTCCAGGTATGTACATAATTTCTGTTTATAGAAATAGCTTTTTTTTGGAGTAGAAGGTAAATAGGACTACTGAGGAGCTTATATGCATAGACTAGGTGGTTGTCATGGAGGTCGTGCTGTTAAATATAAACCTCAAGTGAGACTAATTCTAGATGCTGCTGAAAAATCTATTTTTGTACAAATGATATATGGCAATAGACTTTCTTGAATAAGTAATTAAGTTTGAGGAATAACTAATTTATTTGCATATCTTTTAGGCTAATTGAATTTCTGTTCCATGTTGTGATCTCTTCCTGTCTTCCACTCAGAATTATCAGTAATTACAGTGTTAGTGGAAGCGATAGAATGATCTGCACAGAGTTTGTTCCTAAGCTCTCTGACTTGTCCACAGGGGAATTTTGAGAATCTTATGATACAAAGGTGATTGATAGACCGTTGAAGCAGTGTTCAGCTTTTACTTGTGCTTTTCATGGCATTGTTTTTATGTTGATACACATGTGCTCTCCTGTTACATTTGTCTTCTTGAAAATGTTGATTAAACTTAGTTATCAGAAAATGACTTCCAAAGCAAATGAAATTCGCTACAGATGTTCTCATGCATTCAGGACTGATTGATCTTAAGAAAACTGATTCAAATAAGTATTTATTTATAGTCATTAGTTCTGTTACTGTTTTCATCTATGTCATTGTGCAAGATACTGCTGCGTATGGTAATGAATCCTTTTCTAACTTTAGAAATCAGTCTGTGAAGATTAGTAGTTTTAGGTATTTTTCAACCTAAATTCAACATTCTCAAAAATTTTATTCTTTCATGTCAATTGCAACATAAAAACTACCACAGAAAAATCTGGTATTCTGTGGAAAATTTACAGTATGTGACAAATCCTATGTATCTGTATAGATAATTAAATTTGACTAATTTTTTTTTATCAAAGAAGAACTACCTGTACTGATTTTGTTAGTTTTGTTTCTCATAGTTATGTTCTTAATATTTTTCATTGTCATGTTTCTTAAATGAATATTGAACTAGACTGCAGTTTTTATTTTTTTCATCATAGGTATTATAGTTTGGCTTTATGTAGATTTCCCGTTGGATTCAAAGGCAGTTACATGATCTGAAGACACCAGGGATTCATAGCAGAACTGACTAACAGGAAGTGGCAAAAATAGGGAACACAAATATTTCAGATGTGTATTTCAGGTGGAAATTCAGGCTGGTAAAGGAGATCATATGACAAGACATTAGATTTTCCTTATTAGTTTTATTATCTTGACAGAAATCCTCTATTCTAAAACTTCTGATCAATCTGCCTCAGTGGATGAAAGATTGAAGGTAGTTCTTTATAGAGGTGATAATGGGCTTTTTGGCATTTGAAAGCACTTTCTGTTGCTTATTTATTCTTGCTATTACAGCTAGAGTCTTGTATTAGGATTGTCCTTCTAATACTTACTATTAGGTTTTCTATTAGGTTTGATCTGGAATATTACTTTTTTTAGACAAATAAGGATTTCAAGATTGCATTTCTTTTATCTGCTTGATGGAGTTAAAATTTCCCCATAGCGAATGAATAACACGCTGTCATGAGTGTTTCAGCAAAGCTTTTCTCAAAATGGAATAGAAATTCTTCCTTAGCAGCAGTAAGAGTATGATGTGTACTAAAGTGAGGCTTTAACTTTTTTAAGAAGGGACTAATGCAGTATTTTCTTTCAGGAAGCACAAGCTTATGCAGATGACAACAGTTTATTGTTCATGGAGACATCTGCCAAAACATCTATGAACGTAAACGAAATATTTATGGCAATTGGTGAGTTGATTTGGGGGGTGGAAGAGAATTTAATATAATTGATTTCTTGAGATTCACGTAATCGGAAGCATCCTAACTCAAGCTCTTTCAGACTTTCACATAAATTATTTTTCTTTCTGTGGCATTGAAGTTTCCTTAGGCCCCTTCAGCTCTTTTACGATGTTGAGATAAACTTAACTGAAGCAGATTTGCGCAAGTCTTCTGTCAAGCATTTAGAGCTTGACTTAATTTGTAGTAGCTGAACAAGCTTAGATTAATTGGAATTCTGTCAGCAAGTTTCATGCCACTGTCTTTATGCTGTGATCAGTGGTACTGCTTCAAGTTGAAGCAAAATTAAGCTGTAGTTGCTGTTATATATTAAAAACAAAAAACCTTTCCCATGGCGTAGTTAACCATTAAAAGTTTTACATAGTTTTACTTCAACAAATCCAAAATATATTTTATGGTTATCACATTAGTAAAGAATGTAAGTAAAAATGTATAAATAAGTGACTCTCAATGTTAAGCTTTTTGCAGCAAATCTCGTACTGCCTTGGGTAGGTGCAAAAGCTATAATAGTGTACTTAAAAATCAATCATAATTGAAGCTGGAAACATATCAAAATAGGAGATGACAGTGACTTGCTTTAAAGAAGTCAAGAGTATTCATTTTAGTCTAATCAGAGTATTTGCTAAATACTGTTTTATATTAAAATTGTTTGAATTCCAAATGGAGCAATGTAAAATGCAAAGGGTGTGCCAAGAATGAGCATATGTGTTTAAATTCGAAGTCTGAGTACAAGTGAAGGGTACTTTGTGTGAAAAGTGAATTTACTAATATATTTTTAGCGCTCGCATTCCTTAGGAATTTCTATAAAGGTGATAGCGCGTAATAGAAAGTTGAAGTTACAACAATCTCGTGAATTCCCTTGATAGATATAACATATTTCATTATTAAAAAAAAAAAAAAAAGAGG
Source organism: Pavo muticus (assembly GCA_016647715.1). Classification (NCBI taxonomy): domain Eukaryota; kingdom Metazoa; phylum Chordata; class Aves; order Galliformes; family Phasianidae; genus Pavo; species Pavo muticus. Next base: position 150,462 of record JACDJE010000667.1, on the reverse strand, counting down.
AGAAAGAAAGTGGGCTCTTTTAGGTGGGTTACTTGCCCTATTTAATAACCTTAATTAGAGTAATCACTCTGTTACTAGGAGGAAACAGTAAAGTATAGTGTCAAATAACTGTATTAATCTGTTTCTCATGTTGCACTATGGTGACCTCTCTTGCTTTCAAAATAAATTCTTTTTAAAGAGCCCTTACCTTTTTTTTGCAAACCAGTAAAGTAGAAGGTAACCTCATACAGTTTGAACTTCCAGCAAATGCAAATTGAATTATGACTATAGCAACATTTTACAGCAAGTACTCTCTTTATATTAACTATAAATATGTGGGTGGGGGGTGTACAGAATTCTAAGTAGAAAATATATTTTTGTCATAAATGCTGGAGATAGCACTGCATTTAATGATGCAGAAATGCTCAATTATAGTCCTCTTTACAGGACTACAGCTCAGCTTCAAAAATGTTTTTTAACATTGTGATGCAAACTGCATCTTTAAAAGAAATATGAAAAATAAATCTTCAAATTCTGTTGGGATTTTGTTAATTTATTATATAAACAGTAATTTCTTACCTGTCCCTACTTTAATGAGGTACACACAATAAATTTGACAAAAAGTACGTACTTAGTACCTGTGTATTTAGTCTGCAAGGTTCCTTGTCCATGTGAGTATTCTTTGTGTGAAAAGGGGGAAATTCAAACTTAGCATTGCATCAGAACATCAGAACTGAGCTTAGAATAGCCTTTTGCACAACATGGGTTCATTTCTAAGGACTATGTGTAAATGTGAACTTCCAAAAATGTGAGAAAAGTCAAAAATGAGAAAACAGAAAGGAGTGGATGCAAGCTGCAACTGCTTGTGAATTAACTGCTTTAGAGCTTGTTCAAGGCTTCCAGTTGCTGGAAAAAAATAAAAATAAAAAAGGCTCATTTCCAGTATCTATAATCTCAAACAGCTGTGAAGATGTGGGGTTTTTTTTGCTGACGCCGTGTCTCTTCATACTACTTTGCAGCTTAGTGTCATGAGAACTCTTGGGTTCTGTTAACTGAGTTAATCTTTTTGATGTGCTAGTTTTCTTATCACTGCCTGTTCTGTAGCTGAATTTCATTCCTGTTTTGGAAAGTTGTTCTTGAAAATGTTGGCCAGCATTATAATTCTGGAATCAAAGTATGCAGCTAGAAAGTAGAACGGGAATGGTGGTTGGGTCCTGAGAACATGAACAGGACAGCCCCACGGAAGTCCTCTGAAGTAGAACTTACCTTTCTCTTTGTCAGAAAATTACTCCAAGGAGTTGCTACTGAGAAGAGGGTAGTGCTTGTCACCTGCATGTTTCCATGTCTGATTGAGAGTTATCCTCGAGCTACAAGGGTGACAAAAGTTAGCACAGTAAATTGATTTATAAGAACTGGACATAAGATGCATCTTTGAGGGAGGGGAGGGAAAGAAAAGGAGGGGGTTGATCTTGTGCTGAGGACCATTTCTTAAGTTATTTGCAGTGTTTACTCTGGATAGTTATCTGGGCAGTAGATTGACCCATTTATGTCTGTTGTGTCCTCTTTCATTCTTTCTGTATCTTTTACCCTCAACATTCTTATTTATCTTAGACTATTCTGTGTAGATGAATTCCTGCAAGAGCTGTCACTTTGTGACATAGCATAGCATGCCTAGGCAGGTACTTTTTACTGCTCAAGATACTAATGCATTTTCCTCTTAAATGTTAGATATGATAGTTAATCATTAAGAAGTTAAGTGTCTTAACTTCTTCTATTACCAACACACTGAATTGAATCAGACTTTATAATGATTATATTGATATGTTTATAGAGTAATGAGGCGCTGACTATTTGCGTACTCAGATGATTTAATCTCACTACATCTAACCTCTTTTTTTTTTGTTGTTCATTTTATAGCAAAAAAATTGCCAAAGAATGAACCACAGAATACAGGAGCCAGCTCTGCCAGAGGAAGAGGAGTAGACCTTACTGAACCCACACAACCACCCAAGAGTCAATGTTGTAGTAACTAAAACATCAATTACTTTAAACTGTTCTGAATATTCTTCTGCTTCCTAACTGTTAATAACCATGGAATTGGAGTGCTTAACCTGGCCCAGTACAGCTTCCAAACAGCGAAGAGACTTACAATAATAGTCAAGTTTATGATACAGAATTTCCTTTTGACCTAAAATTTTAACGTGCATGTATCCGCCGCTGTCTGTAATGTTTCAGCATAGAGGAGTGATGGAAGCGGAATAAACTTCCTTCAGTTGAAAGGTTTTAAAAATCACTTTCCATTAGAGATATAGAAGACCTACTTTCCATGGACCTAATTGGCCAGTTCCTGTTGCTTCAATACTGATTACTGTTACAATGAATAGAATTCGAACTTTTCATAATTCTCAATTGTGCTTTAAAAGAGTTTTAGAAACAGGGTCTAAAAATTAAACTCATTCACAGTATTGATGCAACCAGTTGTTTCTGCAGGTATCTACTGTTTAGTCATACATTCCATAGTTTAATAACTTAATCCCAAATACTACTTGCATTAACGATTTTAAGAACCCTATGCTTGCAGGAAGTGGATTTTTAGTTGGTACACTGTATGTAAATTATATCAACCCAATTAGTTGTCTAAAGAGAATAGGATAAATCAAGTTTAACTTCATTTCTAATCTGTTCAGAAGGTACAAACCAGTAAATTCATCTTTACAATATAGGATATTTTTCCTTTACAAACTGTAAGAGCTCTTCAAGTAAAACCACAACAAACTTGGTGTCTGTGACTTTTTTTCTTGGTTTTGATCATTACTGGCCATTACAGTTTGTTTTTCCCCTGAGGAAAAAAAAAAAAGCGCACTAACTATTACGGACATTCAACTTGATTTTAAATTTGGATATTAATGTACTGTAAATAGGTACTCTGCATTGTAGTCTACATTTGTTTAATACTTTCTGTAATATTTAAGAGTTGCTTAAAGGTATACAGAATGTACAGTTACTTAAAGCTAACTTTTTTCCTCTCTAATCAAAGGGGGTTCTGAGTTCTTCCTTTATGGCTAGAACAGTAATAAATGATGCTCCTGTATCTGTAACATAAGTACTGCTGTCTGTCAATAATGAACTTTGCAACTTTGTTTTCCAAAGTACATTTTATTTTGACCTGTCCAGTATATTGCACTAATTCTTAGTTATTTTCATTATATGAAATCTACCAAGTTGTGTCAGAAGAGATGAATTAGTCTATTTAAATGTTGAAAGCGGAAACTTACTTGTGCAGATTTTTAATTTGCAGTAATCTGGGTTTAGCAAGGCAAATGACAGTTCACCAGTGTTTAGTTTTATATTGAGGTGCTCAGGTTTGAATAAAGTGGTTAAAAAAAAAGTTTGTGATTACCGTTTCTTATTGTGAGTTTCAGAAGCATTTATTTCACTTGAACAGTTTGAGAGTACGTGTCAGATTTGCTATATGGGTCAGCATTTAAGGTGGTTGGAAGTAACTTCATGAGACAGCTAAATATAAGCTTGTGCTGTGTGTTCTGTGGGACTCCAATTGTCATATGATACCTTTTAAATGCTGAGTTAGTTGGGTAACTTAGCACATCCGTTTAGAAGTACAATCAAAACAGTAATATTATCTCTTGAACCTGCATCTAATGCAGCCTTTACCAATTGTTCACTGATGTAGCTTGCTGCATTGTCATAGAGTGCCTTGGAAGTGACCCCACCTTTTCCTGCAATTTGTGATTCACAACTGGACAGGTACGTTTTTCTGTCCTCTTCAAAATATGTGGGTGGCTTACAATCCACTGGCAATGTAGTCTTCAGCAGTTGCTGGTCAGTACAACCTACAGGCTTGTCACGCGATATCTTAGAATCTGTTTTTTCAGCCAGTTGTGGATCTGAGTCATAAATAGATAGATATGCTTTTGTACTATTTTGAGTCTGTTTCATGTCTTTAGACTCTATTGTCAGTATATTTGGCAGCTGTTTATGGATGTAACTTGGACTAGTTGCATGGATAATGTCTGTTTCTTCTGATGCTGTGGTTTGTGAATGTGGCTGAGAACTGTTATGTAGATAAACTTTTCTGTCCTCTGACTGTTTCAGCTCTTCAGAGCTGACTTGTGTGCTAGAATCAGACTGTTTTCTCTCTCTTTTCTCTGGACCTATCTCATCATTACTGAAAAGTGTCTGTTCTGGATCAGCTTGATCTTTGTGGTCATCGGTTTCCTTAGGAACAGCTCCACTTTCACTTTGCAAATAGCTCATCCTAGAACATTCTGGCTTTCCATGTGTAAGGCTGCCTTTTGAGTCAGGGAGAAAAATCTCCGTATTGGAGTCCAGCATCTCTGTTCCAACTTGCTGATCATTCGTAGCCTTTGAGTCACTTAACTCTTCTTCAGGGAGGGTTATCAAATACTGGCAGTTATACAGAGAAGCCCCATTTTGTAGGATACATTCATGCGTTTTCAGATAATGAGTGAATGTTCTTAGTGTTAATGCACATACTTCATTGTAATCCAAAACCTCCCAAAGCCCGTTAGAAGCTAAAATAAGAAATTGACAAGAATCATCAATTGGGACAGAGATACTCTGAGGTACGGGTATAACGGATCTTTTTAGTACGGGATCTCCGTGATATCCAAGACCTCTTGTGGTTCTAAGGTGACCCTCTACTAACCCATCTGGTTCATTAGTGCTGATGTTTCCGCCATTCTGAAGTATGCGTTTTTTCTCCCTTACATTAGAAGTGCTGTGCTCTTCTGAGAGGCGATAACTCTTGCCATTTTTACATAAAACTGCGTGTATGTTACCTAAAAGTAAAATAAATATTTTGAACTATAGCCCACTGATTACTTTTTTCTTACATTGCTGTAATATCAGTGATTAGTGTTTTGCTAAAGACTGGGGGAGAAAAAAAAATCATCGTTCAATTTTTACTATATTAGGCAGCAATATGACTATAAATTAATCCAGTTCTGTTTTACAGCAAGATTCTGGATTTTTTTCCCCTCCCACTACTCAGAACACTGCTCTAGAATCTTAGTTTTCTGACTGCAGCTAAACTCTTGTGAGGAATCTGTGGCATTTCAAATTGACCTAACGTGCAGTCTGATAGAAATGCTGCAGTTGAGGCTCTTAATTGAGTACATAAGGATGGTGTCAAGAACTCTACTTCTCATGTACTTTCCTAGGAGAGAGTGTGCTCTTAAAACATTGTGGCTGAATTAACCCATCAGAAAGCAAGTTCAGACTTGTTAAAACACTGTAAAATAGCTAGTAGCTGAAAAATAATTTGGACATTATTTAGGATTTACAGTTCATTAGCATGATGCTTTAAGTCTGTTCTTTGTGTAAGAAACTCAAGGGAGCAGGATTTTTTGCAGTCATCTTAGACTAATTTCTTTCCTTTAGTAGAAATAGGTTATTTTCTTTCACTTAATATATTGAAATCCAGAGGGTGAGAGTGGAAAAACTATTAAAAATTGCAACACGCCAGATGATCAGCCTTGTCAGGCTTGAATGCAGGGTATAAGGGAAAGCATCTCTGAAACAAAGTGTGCAGTGTTTGAGATCCCGTGTGGGTACACTGAGCGGAGGCAATTTTTGTGTTGAGGAGAGTCTTTGTCTGATCTTTTGGCATAAGGACAAAAAGTGATGTGCTAAAGACAAATTGAGTGGGATTATAGATTTCCAGATACTAAGTTGGCCACCGTGCATTCTTTTGCATTTTGCATTTTCTGACTAGAGGAGGGCATGAAAACTGTTTATAGGCAATGATTATACGCAGTTGTATTTCTTGGCAAGTATTGGCATTGTCTGCTGTAGGGAATAGCTCCAAGTGTAGTCCCCTGTGAAGGTAGATTTCTCTAGGTGATTTGTGATATCAAACTGAAGAATACTTCTTTTATTGGTTACAGTATGTAAATGCCTTAAATTATTTGCTTCTTGCTCCCTCCTCTGTAGTTTGATTTCTGCAGAGAACTAGCTGATTGTCTAAAACTTGCTTGATCCCTCAGAGTAAGACCCCAACTGAAAGCCTAACTGAGAGCATAATGTAACCCATGTGAAAAAGTTTCTCTGCTAGAGAGTAAAATCTCGATTGCTTTTGGGTGCAGGTTTGTCTGCAATCTAGAGACAGAGCAGAAGAGCCAACAAGAACCAGGTGACCTATTACTGTGAGACAAAATACAGCAAGCAGTGCTGCTGTCTTCTGCTCTGCCTATAAGAACTCAATTCTGGGGGAAAAAATTGTTGTTGTGAAAATCTTTTTTTTCTTTGGTGGGGGAAATTAATGTATTAGTTCAAATAAATGTATATTTAGAAGTTCAAATGCAAGGACTTAAGTCGTAAAAGGCTTGAAGTATCTCTGATCAACTTGATTTCACAGAATCACAGAATCACTAAGGTTGGAAAGGACCTATAAGATCATCTAGTCCAACCATCCACCTATCACCAATGGTTCTCGCTAAACCATATCCCTCATCACAACATCCAAACGTTCCTTGAACACCTCCAGGGTCGGTGACTCCACCACCTCCCTGGGCAGCCCATTCCAGTGCCTGACCACTCTTTCAGAGAAGTAGTATTTCCTAATATCCAGCCTGAATCTTCCCTGGCACAGCTTGAAACCATTCCCTCTAGTCCTATCACCAGTTACACGAGAGAAGAGGCCGACCCCCAGCTCACTACAACCTCCCTTCAGGTAGTTATAGAGAGCAATAAGGTCTCCCCTGAGCCTCCTCTTCTCCAGACTGAACAATCCCAGCTCCCTCAGCCGCTCCTCATAAGGCCTGTGCTCCAGACCCATTTACAGAGCTTGAGCTTACAGTATCTGTAATTGAAGCCAGCATATAACTTTCTCTGAGAGGAAAGGATGCAGGCAGGTAATTAGAACCAGAAAATATAAGATGGGTGAATTATCTACTCTATTTCCTTACCTTCATCCTATGCCTCAAGCTCATTGTGATAAAAAGTATTTTCTTTCCCAATACAGTGAAAACAATTGCAGTTATTGAATCTGAAGACATTAACCTTTATGTGTGTTGCTTTTATTTACCATTATAGGTGTGACTATATCACTTGCAAGAATAATGTGATCCTGTGCTAAACTACTAGTTTTGATACCAGTAATTGTTAAGCTCTGGTGTCAAGAAAGATGCTTGTTGAAGATAAAGCATGGATATAGTAACAAGTGTTAGCAGAATAGTGAGGAAAGGTGGGTAGAGCACAGTAATGACTTTCAGTGCCATTGCACGTTCAGGTTGGTTTATAGAATCTTCAGATTTGCAAAGAATTGCATATTATTACTATAATCATTTCTTAATCTTGGATGAGTTGGATACAAATGTGGAATATAATATTTTTGCCTCCTAAAGAAATGAAGTATCTTAAAAGATTATCCCTTTCCTTCTTATTTCTGACCTTGATTAATTGCAATCAAGGAAGAAATATGAAGAAGCCATAGAACCTTTCTGAAAATACTCATCTGAGGAGGAGAAGGTACCCTTGTTGACAGAAAATTAGTGTTAGCATGCTTCCTGATAATGATCCTTGAGAATGAGATGAAAGTATTAGTGCTGGGGATGTAAGTCAAGCAGAGACTGGAATATACTTGAGATTGTAGACAGCATTTCATTTGAAACTATTCATCGAGCAGCTTTTTTAAAATAAAAAAATAAAAATTTGCTTGTGTATTTCTTTGTGGCAAAGCATCTTCTATCACATGTGTACAAGATCTTAACAAGAGTCTCCAAGTGGGTAGATGTAGTGACTAGTATTGTAAAGGACTGCATGAACTTCAGTGTGCTGCCTGCAGCAAGGCTGGGGTGAGAGGCATTAGGAATATAACAGTGTTTCTCATTGTAACTAATAATTTTCTACATTATGGAAAGGTGACCTCCGTAAGGAGGAAGGACTGAATAGATTTGACAATAGTAAATCACCAATTTCTGTTTCTGAAGTTGATAGTTCAGATAATGCCTAAAGATCACATTTTCCAGTAATATGAAATAGCACTCAATGAAACAAATGACTAAGGGAAGAAAATATCTCTAAAGATGTTTCTTTGACACTGGGGATTTATCAGATCTAGAATGTTTGTGTCCTAAAATGATTGACACCTTAAGCTTCCTCTTGATTTTAAATAAATAGGTACTACTTTTACACGGGTCACTTGCATGTGACCAGAATGCTGTCCAGCCCCTTGTCTCATGTTAGTAAACTTACTGCCTTAATTCAAATACAATATTGAGTTGGTTCTCATTCAATAAGCCTGATATTATTGCCTGATGCTGTTGTCAATTACAGGCATATTTACTGTGTTTACTTCACATTGACAAGTTAAAGCAATTGTAGCTTTTTATCTACAAATATTTACTGCCAGCAAACCTCTAAATTTTATTTTTCTTACTGGACAGAGTGGAAAAAAATCCAGTGTGAAATGTACATACCTATGTTAGCAATGTGCAGGAGCCCGGCAACATCCTCAGTTGTCCTAGTTAATGAACTTTGCATGCTGTTTTCAAAGTGTTTTCTTTCTTCAGTGTCATCTGTATTTTCACTGGGGAGTCTTTCCATCAAACAGGTTACAGCTGAACAGCCACTCCATCGAACTCTAGAAACCTCATTCCTTCCTAGCTGTAAAAGTCTGTCCATTCTCCAGAAGGCCTTGGCATATGCTTTGTGAATCCATTCATAAGTATTTGTCTTATGGGTCTTGTTCTCCTGTCTGTCAGAGAAAATCCTCTCTTTTTCCCTGTAGTCATCCGTGATTACTGTGGCAAAAGAGTCTAGAGTGTGCTGTTCCTCCTTGGTCATTCTGTAGGAGAGATCTGTTTGAGAAAGCTGGTCGAGAAATAAAAGTGGAAGCTCTGCTGCAACTGTTTCTGCAGCTGTCATGCCATGGTGCCCATCAATTAGTCCCAGAAAACATGTATCTGACCTCCTTCCATAATTGTCCACTACAAAAAATCTGTCTTCCATGTCTCTCTGCCACATGGAATTTTTATCTTGGCAAATTGATAATGCTTTTATTGAAGAATTTTTTACTTTCTTGAGAGCGTTAACACTGTTTGTATTGTCAAGATCACAGTATGATGTAGAAGCATGACCATCCATAAGAAATTCAAATGAATCATTGATCTTCTGCCGATGTCTTTCAGAATTCTTAGGAAGCACGGTCACTTTTGAAATTAGCTTCAGTCTCTGAGCTAAAAGTGTTTCATTATCCACCCTTGTTTGTGAGCTATCATAGCCCAACAAAGTTAAGGCTTTGTGGGTTTTTTTGTGATTAAAAAAATGGTGTGGATATATTGCTTGTTGACACACTGAGCAGAGAATTGAAATGCCTGTGGCATCTGCATTCTCGGGTGCCATCATGATCTTCTCCAGATGATCTTCCTCATCACTGCAGGGTTCATCACTGGGTGGTCTTGCTTTGTCCTGTGATTTTTTCCTCCCATGTCATTCTATAAAGGAGTTTAATGTGCTATGAATTTTCACTTCAGTATTAGATAAATACTACATCACTGTGTAATATGTGACCTGTGCTTATATAGGAAACGATGTAGAAGGTGTAAAAACTGTTAAAACTTAATAACACAGTTAATTCAAGAACTGAAAATTTTGGAAATAGAAAATGCATTATGCAGTTTGTGTTACACCTGCTAAGGTGTCAGTTTTGTTTCCTCATTGTGACTTGATGCATAGCTCTGTGCCTTCGTGCTGTTAATACTGCAGGTATGAAGTAGTTTCTCATCAGGTTTTCTGTACCTAATCCTCACTTTCCAGACATGATAGTGGAGTAGGTACATATTAAAAATTAAGAGATAAAGATGAAAAAATACCTGCCAATTTTGTGCGGTCCAGTAGCATTGATATCTCTCTTTAATCAAATCTCATGCTTTAGGATTAACTGGAAAAAAAAAAAAATGTAAGATTGTATGTAGACAGACAAGACGTATTACATTTACATGGATTATATTCTGTTGGGGTTTTGTGCTTACAAGAGCCAGACTTCGCAATGTTAATTTTCTTTTAAGGTAGAATGCACTTTAGAAGTGTCAATTTCTGAATTAAGAAAGTACAGGGAAGAGCAAAATATTACCAAGCAGTGTTTGAGCTTTTAGAGCTCTGGGAAACATACTGTCTCTAGTGTTTTGTCAGTTTCCCATGGTGCATACCCTCTTCTTCGGCCTCACTGAAGTTTGGCAACTTCATCCTGCTTCAAGTTTTCCAGAGCTCCCTATTTAAACTTGATACAGCCGCTCTTAAAGTAGTTATTTGGCAACTGTTACCTCTTCCAGGACTTCAGCTGGGAAGGACGCTTTTTTCTTTCTCACTCCTCCTGTTCATCACCTTTGAGTTCTAAGAACCTTAAAGAATCAAGTGCCTATGAGCAGCTGAGGCAGACCAATCATAAAATTTAAAAAGGAAAATTTATTCTATAGGGGGTGATAAATGCTAAGGTATTAGCAGAGCTACTTAAACCCTTTTCACACCATTGTATATGTTGTCCTTACAGACGTGAGCCTGCATGTGGCTACAGCTCTCAGTGTACTGTGGGACCAGTTTATGGTAAGTCCATCAGGGTACTTCAGAAATGCTACACCACTTCAGTGGGCAAAATAAAGAGGTACACATTCAAAATGTCAGCAGAAGGCAATCTTGCACAGATCTCTCTCTTTATTCTGCATAGTCTGAATTTGAGCCTGGGAAATTGTACAAGCCTTGTCACTGCTGTCCTGGTAGTGATGCATTCCTGTCCAAGAAAGGTTAGGGCTAATATATACAGAAAATCTGGTAAGCTGCTTTCTGTCATCCTATTAAATATACCACATGTAAAATGAGTTCATATATAAAAGCTTGTAGGATTACAGACAAGAAGTTGAAAATTTTCAACAAAACGTTAGTTTGTCTTCAGGAAACTTAGTTCTTAACACTCACACTGTTTATATTGCTGTAAGTGGGTGTGAGTGCTAACAAATCACTATTTAAGAGAGCCAGAACAGTCCTAGTTGATTATAGTATGAAATAATCAGAATAATATGTATAATAATTCATATAGAATAACAAGATACGCTGCAATTCTTCAGTGGCAGACATTTGGCTCAAATTATTAAAAGATCAGCCACCTTGTTAGATCCTTATGTAGTATATGTATATTGTTAGTGCATGCTGTATATATTTTACAATCCGTAAACCTGGTAACAAAAAAAAAAAAAAAAAGGGAAAAATTCACTTTGGTCTTTTGTGAAGGAAAAAGACTCATTTATATTTTCTTCTGTCCTGGCTTTTCCCTCACCAGGAACAGATACAGACTTGCAAATATTTTGCTATAGGTTTAAAGGATAGCAGTGAGATATTGTCATTACAACATAGGAAGCTTAAGCTCTTGTAGCCTCAGAGAGGGAAAGAGAAAACACAGCTTTCTAGCTCACTGCAATTTCCCTTTGCCTATTTAGGGGGCCCAAACCTGGCAGTGTTTAATGTTCTGAGCTAAAAATAGAAGTGCAGAGGAGAAGGAAAAAAAAAATAGAAGAATGAGCAGGGAAGCACTTTTTGAGATTACTTGTTTTCAAGGGTAAATATTTTCTTTACTTGTGCTCCAGCTAAGAGCCTCTTGGTCAGCTCTCAGTCTGGCTCCTACAAAGGTAAGCTGTCCTGCTGCTCTGCCTGCCCATCCACTGCTGTATGCAAGAGAGAGGCCAAACAGGCAGAGCACGCAGCTGCGGCCGTGGGCTTATATGACAGAGCACCATTATCTCAGTAACCCTATTTCTGGCAGTACCCTGTAGCTCTGGCACTTCTAGCTGCTTGCTGTTCACATAGCAGGGAGACTTTTTCCTCCAGTTTTGCTCTGTGAAGTGTTTTGTTTCTTTCTTTCTTTTTTTTTTTTAAAGTAGTGAAGATGTCGCTCATGGAGATTTAATGATCCAGGATCTGATTTGTGTCCAGAGGAGCCCCATATGTCCTCATCTCCTTCTGACATGTCGTTCATGTCTCCACCCAGAGCATTCTTCCTGTCTTACCTTTGTCACAGTCAGCAATTAACTTAGTATCTAGCTGAAAACTCCTTCCTTCGTGAACTTTGTATTACTGTTACTACTAGCTATGTGTCAGCGGCCTTAGAAAACTCATGGATGCTGAGAGCTGTGCCAGGAAGGTGCCTGCAGGCCTGAGAGTGATAGGAAGAGGCAAATAAGATTTGCATGGAGGTCACTGTTTCATTGATCTTGTAGTCATGATATTACCAGCTAATATGTATAAAGAGGCTGCACTGCTGCCAGTCCTCCCTGAACAGGTGAATTCCTCATACCTGCATACTGAAACTGTGACAGGGACTCTTGGCATCACTGGGACTGTGTGGCTGTGGGACAGTCCCCACCCAGGAGCCAGTGTAAGCAGCTGCTGCAGCTGTGGTTTTGGCTGTGGCACAGCCTCGTGGTGCTTTGCAAACCACACCCTGTCCTGGCAGGTGCTGCCTTGTCAGCAGACCACACATTTACTTGGGCTCTTTTTTCGTGTGGTCTTCTCTAGCCAAAGCAGCCACAAGCTAATATCTAGCAGGAAAACACTCTTGCAGCTTTACTGAATGCATGTACAACCTCTTAAAAACCCTTTATCTGAAAAGACAAAGCAGCTGTGTCCTACACCTTCCCCCACTTTTAGGAGGGCTGGGCCTCCAAAACTGTCTGCAGGAAGAACCATGCATCTTCTTCCAGGTGAGTCAGCCTAGGTCAGCACAGCACCTGACTTACTGTGTCTCCAGCAGCATAGCTCAAAGGAAGCCATGTTATGAAAGGTGGGAAGTGATGGAGATGAACCCAGTGAGTCACATGCTGTGCTGGGGTTGGGAGCACTCCCAGCACTGGCTCTGATAATAGGCAAGAAAGAAGGAAGTGATTAATAATTAAAATAATTGTGGAATAAATTAAGGTAATTGGCCTCCTCACCTCTTAGTGTTATCCTAAACTGGAACTGTGGGATTCCAGCCCCACTGGTATCATGCCAGCTTGAAACTGCTCCCTGCATTAGGTTCTCTTAGAACTGTCTTTTGTGACACTGTCCTCCTGGATAGAGGCAGCTCTTCACCAAGAGGCAGGCCTTTGAAGTGGGAGTTAAATAAACTTCCTCTACCACAGGTATCTTGCACCTGATGGTTGTAGCTGGATTTTTATGTGGTGGGGCAGAGGTGCCAGTTTGTTACCCACCAGAGGCCTTCTGTGATCATCTTAGAGATATAAAAGGGTTTTTCTCTTTGTGGCTTTTCTGTTTAGATCAGCGTGATATCAAGGGTGCAGCTTGGAGGAGTGAGGCCACATGATTTCCCTGCCCTGCTGCCAGCTGGGGCTGTGTCAAGATACCAGGGATGGATGATACCACCACTGCCAGTGGGCCTGCTCCTGGTGTGGGGTGGTTGGGGAAGGGTCCCAGAAAGCTTCAGAGCTCTCTGCCTCACAGGAGAGAAGCAAAGTAGCAGAGAAAAGGATGTTAGAGGAAAGAGTAAACAAAAAATAGGAAGAGGAGGTAAAGGAGAAATAGATGATACATCCTGTGCCTTCATGAAGCAAGGTAGAGCTTGCCACCTCATAACAACACAATGTGAGGCTGTACAGATGACTAAGCAACATCAGCAAGCAGCTTCTGAACTTAAGTTCACATGTGCTTCATGTTGCATGGGCAAATACTGCCTGTGGTACAGCCACGAGCTTCACCCTGATTTGGGTCTTTCAAAACTGACTGTGGCCTCAAAGAGTACACTTGGGGTAAGAAGTGAATAAAAACAGCAAAGTGCTTTCAGCTCCGGTGAGAAGTTTTAGCAACACAAACAGCCATGATTGTTGCAGTGACATTCTTCATTCTTTTTCTCTATTTTTTTCCTTGAAACAAACAAACAAAAAAAAGAGTAATTGGGGTGTGATGTTCTCTTTTACAAAGGCCTACTGTTAAGTTCTGTAACCTGCGTTATTGAAGTTGCAAGTAAGCACCATGGGAAGTTGACAAGATGCTAGAGACAGTATAATGAACAAAACTGTTGCACTGTTACTACTTCCAGTGACTCATAAAATATCAGTAGCAGCCCAGAATGCCTGGTGGCCAAGAGGAGGCCACTTCGCCCACGAAGAATGTGCTAATGAAAGAACACAATTGGATTATATACTCTGAGAAATTCACTGGAAGTGGAAGAGTTCCCCTTTCTCTGTTTGCATTGAATTCATGAATAAAACAGGTGGGAGAGCGGGAGGAGTCCCATCATGAGCAAGGAGGGAGGGAGGGAGAGAGGTGTGGGTTGGGCACAGGGCTCTGCCTGGGCTGGGAGCTGGGTTCAGTGGGCTCATGAAGCTGGGCCCTGGGCACGGAGGCTCCTCGGATTGCTCTACATTAGGCTGTTATTAGTTGAGTCATTTCATGTGGCCTAGGTAGGCCCCAAAAGTTCCAGATGACAGCTAGGTAATAAGCAGGCATCAGGAACGCCCTAAGCTGCATTTCAATTTTTCTTTTGTTGCATCAAGAATACAGCCATCTCCTTTGCTGGATTAACGTGCACACTTTTGCGTTTAAGCTTGCCTGGTGTTCACAGTGAGTCCAGGCAGTGGTAGCTTACTCTGAATGCAATGGGGGATGGGAGCCCCGGCTGTGAGTAGAGCTTCCCTGGGGCAACAGCAGGCTGAAAGTAACCTTAAGAGTGTGGGAGCTGGTGTGGACATCACCCGGCTCCCAGCTGGCTGTGGGGCAGATGAGCAGCCCTCCCAGGGTCACAGGGCTGCCCACCTGAGGTCACAAGCTGAGCAGGAGGCAGCTGGGCTCATCTGGCGGCCACTGCTGCTTGATAGGAGCTACTTCCAGGCTTGGCTTCTCTTGAGCAAACCCACTGAAATGCCCCAAAGAATGGAAACTGAAAGGTGTGGCAAGGATTTTTAAGACAATGCTTTGAGTTTGATTCTAAGTTAATATCTTAGTATTACATACATACTGATCGAAAATAAGCACTGCAGCCATTCTGTTGTGCTCAGATTGAGTTATGTGTATGTTATAAATGGAAAATAAAGATGTGCTTGCTTGTGAATTTCATCAACAGAAAAACTCAAATATATGGAACTGAGAATGGCATGTATACAGTCAAACGTCAAAGCACAATTTTTTCTGCTTTCCTAATGTAGTGTAACTTGTTATGGCCAAATTATATTCCTGAAGCTACTGCAAGTCAGCTCAGCCCGAGCTATACCCTGTGTTTCCAGCCAGCAAATGGTCTTTTCCTCATACCTTTGGCAATTCTTGCTGAAATTTTAACTGTCCCTGGAGCAGTTTCAGACAAATCCTTGGGGCTTGCTTTGTTTTAAAAAACATAATAGCACAAGTTAGAATGGAAACAATGATTTAATAGATGTCACAATTATATGTTTGTATATATATATATATATGAAGACTTACCTATCTGCAGTTTAAGTGTCTTTTCTTTTTAAGCTGCTTCTCCACGATATCAGGCAACACTGCATTTGTAGTGAGATTGGTGTTTATAAATGTTACTATAGTAACTGTATCCGTAGCCACAGTCTGGTAAACTAACTGTTCTGGTAGACTTAGTGCTCTGGTTATCTGGCGAGCAGAAGGTAAAAAGCAAAAAGCAGAGAAGTGGTGTAAGGCAGACATGCTTTTGAGGCTTCAAGGAGGAACTGTAGGAATATTGAGTTTTGTCTTTATACTAATCAGCATGCAACTGTGTGCAATGTGGTTTTGCAATAGACCCTCATAAACACACCATGGAGTGTTTTATTTCAGTGGAAGTAAAAACTTACTGGGCTTCTAAGAACTGTGAAGAGAGTTGAGTGAGAAGAATAAGGTTGTTCACCCGGGGAATGATCCCATGAACACTTGCCTGTGCAGTTGCAGACATAAAGGGCCTAACAAGTATTGGGGGAATTGCCCAGCTGTGCAAAAATAGTAAATGCGTGTTGAGAATTGAAACGGGGAATTCATTTGTATATGGGTGTGCAAATGATAGTGGGTTACATAAACACCATTAACCGTGGAACAGCTCGAGTAGCTCCCGTCAAGCCCAGGAGCCCGTATCCGACAACGGCCCCCCCGGCCGCTAGGAGCCAACTATTGTTTCAGAGGGTCTGCTCGGTCGTCACGTTTGCAGAGCGGGGTAAAGCTGAAAGTGAAACTGCGCGGTAACAGTTTCGTTTTCGAGTCCGGGGGGAAAGTGGAAACGTCGCCGATATAAAGGAACGCGAGCGGAGAGGCTGAGAAAATTGTTCTTAAATGGTAGTTACTATACAGCGGCTGTTTGTCATTCTAAAAAGCGACTCGACCCCTTCCAGTAACAACAAAGAATTTTCAGATTTAACAGAAGCGAATTTATTTATTCTTTTTATTCTGCTAAGCCAGGGGCTGCGTTTCCCGTCGCCTCCGAGCGCAGCGGCTCCTCCACCTTAACAGTCCGTCTTAACGCAGCGGGGATGGCAGCAGCCATCTTACGGGTCGCTGTCACAGCTGCCGGGAGGACCGCGCCAGCGGCGGACTCCACCGCAGCCTCCCGGGGAGGCCACGGACGGGCAGGGGATGGAACGGGGCAGGTGCAGAAATCCGGAGCTGTTTTTTTTTGCAAGTGCACGTTACGCACTGGGATCCCCCTTCCTCTCGGTATTGCAGCCTGAGGTTGACACATCAAAGAGCTGCGGATCGCACACCAGAGCCCAGCCTCAATCCCGACCTTTTAAGCCGCGGTGCCCCGCTGTGGAAGTACCATTTGCGGTTTCTCACGGCTCGACCGCGATTTTACATACGTGCGACAGAGCGTAACTTCCTCGGGACTTCTGCGCGCTGAGCGCAGTTACTGCTGTGGGATCATTCGCTTAATTGTTGCTTTCAATTAAAAGGCAATAGCATAGGATGACCCGCTGTCAACACTTGGTCCCGGACCAAAAGGAGATGTTCCTGGACAATGCAGGGAATGGAGCAGAGGGTCTTTGAGTTTTACGTTTAAAAGAAACTGACAGATATGTATAAGCTGACTTGGAAATCACCTACAAAACCGTTGAAAAGCAGCCGCAAAGTATAAAGCGTGGAAAAGCACCGCTGAAGTCAAATAAACCGTGGCCCTACGAGAGGCAAAGGAGGCGCGGGGGCTCCGCTGGTGAAGCGGTGATGCCGCCCCTTCCCCGGGCTCCTCAGCCCCGGGGGCCGGGCCCGCAATCGGCGCCTGCGGCCGCCGCCCGCCCCCGCGCAGCCCC
>JACDJE010000667.1:17279-132967 GCA_016647715.1 Pavo muticus | reverse complement strand
GGGGTGTGGCGGCCGCCGCCACCGGGGGCCCGGCTCGTAGCGCCGCCGAGAGCCCCGGGGGGCCCGGCTCGGCGCGCACGGCCGGGAAGAAGGCGCAGCTGCGCGCAGCTCCGCGGGCCAAGAAGCTGGAGAAGCTGGGCGTCTACTCCGCCTGCAAGGTACTCGGCCGCGAGCGCCCACCCGCCCACGGAGGGTGGGGATTGACGGAGGGAGGGGAGGAGGGGAAGGCAGTGCCGGGCCGGGCCGGGTGGGAGGCGGCGCGGCTGTTAGCCCGGCGCTCCCCGCGGAAGCGGCAGGTCCGGCGGTGCCGTGGGTCCCGCTGCCCCCGGAGCCTCCCGACCGGCACCGGCCGCCGCACCCTCGGGAAAGTTGCGGCCCCGCCGTCACGTAGCGCCCGGCCGGGGCCCTGCCCTCCACCGCGCCCTACCCCGGCCTCCTGCACCGCCCCGTGTTGGTCGCTGCCGCCCCGCGCTGTCCTCCGCACCACGCCCGTCCCTACACCTGCAGCCCGCTTCTGGGCGCGGGGGGGCCGCGACCTGCCTGCTCTCTGCGGGTGCGGTGCGCGGTCAGCACTGTGCTGCCCCGGGGCTCTGTGACAGCGGTGGCGGCATCGGCGTGTGCGCGGTACAGAGCTCCGTGCAGGGCTCAGCACAGGCCGCGCCGGGGCTGTCAGGGCGATTCCTGGATGCACAGCGAGCTGAGACGCTCGGGTTGGCAGCACTGATGCAAAACACTCCAATAATGCTCTCGGTGCTGAAAATAATTGAGCTGTTTGCTGGAAAAGTGTATTTCTGTTCTTTCTTTTCCCTTACTTTGGAACCTCCAAGAAGGCAAGTGTGAAGTGAGTACCTCAACTAAATGCCCACTGATGTGAAGGAGCATCTCTGTGCAGGTCCGTTGCCCTGCTTGGTGATGTGAAGATCTTGTCTGCTGGAGCCATGTCACAATACTGTCATTTGAGGGCAAGCTCAGGAAGCTACACACTTCAATGTCTCTGCAGTTCACAAATGTGTAAGCATCTTTGCTTTGGCCTCGTTGAGTCCATGGCATGCTGCAAGGTTACACCATGTCAGTCAGTTAAAACCAGCCAGGCCTGGAAACCTGCAGCCCTCGTGGAAGGTGGGGGAACGTGGTTTGAAGCTTTCCTGGTGCAATGAAACAGTGTCTCTGCACTCTGCTTCCTCAGTGTCTCAGCAGCTCCTGTGCACTGGCAGGGAGGTGGGCACCACTAGGAGGAGGGCAGGGCCTGCTGCCAGCCCTCCCAAACCTCTCACAGGGTGCTGGTGGCACAGCGACCACTTGCCCACTCATGCCCTGCAGGGGTGTCTGTATCATCCCCAGGGTTCTGCAGGGAGGCCCAGATGGTGCTGCCTGATGGATCTGGGTGTGTGGCTAGAGTACCCTGGGCTTCATCTTCATCCCCTGTCAACAAGCAGGCACAGTGCAGTACTCAGTGTGACTCCGTATGCAGATTCCAATGCAAACCTGGCCTCTGCTACCTGACTTTTCTTCAGCAATGTACTGGCAGACAACATTCCTTCAGGTCTCAGAACGTCAGAAATGAGACATCCTTGTAAACTCATGAAATGTGTTCTCCTGTGGGGCAGGGAGAGGGTGAAGCTGGGTGGAAGGATGTGTTGTTTTTCTTCCTGAACACCTGCCTGGCTTCAAAATGCTTGGGCCTGCAAGAGGCTGTAGCAGAGGGGAACATTGAGATTTTTCTCACTCTGGGTTGCAACTCCTGTTCCACTTGTTCTGTGTGTGTGAAAGCTCAAACAGCCCATCTCTGAATGAGGTTTCTGTGGTAGCAGCCATGTTGATCTGCAGATCTACGTAAAGCTGTACAAGTTGGAGGGTAGAAAATGTGTGACAATTTCCTTAGTGTTGACAACATTTCCTATGTAAAATTCACCACACAATGCTGCTACTTCAGCACACAAAATGTATTAGAAACTTAACCCCAGAAATGCAGGGAACGGCCAAGGCCGTGGGTTCGCTGGGGCTGAGCAGCAACATGATAAGATGGAGAGATGTCTGTGGCTGGGAGAATGCCTAGGGTGAAGGAGGAAAGGTGCCATGATGGGGAGTGGGCTGGGAGCAGAAAGGGGTAGGAGGTACTGCTAAGCTGAGTGAGAACTGAGGTTAGGGAGCTGCTGCCCTGTCCTGAGACTGGAGATACATGTTTGCTTGTTTTTGTTTGACTGGTTTGTTTTTGTTTTCCTGCTAAGGAATTGAGGCAGGAGAGTGGTCACCATGGAGCTGTGCAGCTTGACTTTTCTCTTGTGAAATAAAAAGCTCAGGGGTAGAAGGGCAAGAACAGACTGTGGCTGTGTAAAACAGCCTGTGTAAAACAGCCTTTTAAACACCCAGATTTGTGTGGGGAGAATGTGCATTCTGAACAATAAGAGATATGTAAGGAGTTGGCAGAGTTTCCATGACTTTTAGAAGCACACAGTGGAGCTGTATTTGTGCAGCATTTTGCATTTGGCAGTCACTGTAACTGTGTACATATGAATGACCGCATACATCGTTTTGGTTTTGCCCAGTGTGAAATTCAGCACTGGACACATGAGTTTGCAGCTCTTTTCATAAAAGCAGCACTGTATTGCTTACACACATAAATATGTTTAATGAAGATGGAGGAGGAAGTCTTTTTTTTTTTTTTTTTTTTTTTTTTTTTTTTTTTTTTTTTTTTTTTTTTTTTTTTCCCACACTACTGGTTTGTGAAAACACAACTTTCTTTCCAGTCCCACTGGGAATTTTTCTTAAAAATGTGTTGAAATAGGTACTATTTTAGTGAACTAGAATTTCTGCTCAATTGGTTATTTCTCAGTGTATGTTACAGTAATGCCTAGATGCTTGTTAATGTAATTAGAGCCCTATCACTTAAGGCATTTGCACAAGCAGTGGGGAATAACACCTCCATAAAGACCCTCTGCTTTAAATAACCAAAACACCATGAGCAGGGCTTTGAGGAGATTTGGCCAAGGCCCCATGAGTGGCAGAGCCTGAAGTGTGATCTGGGTCTCTGCTGCAGAGCAGCTGCTGACCCTTGATATGGGCACTTCTCCCCACTTCTGATCATGCACGGACATCTGTGGTGTTTTCCTGCTCCCACACATTAAAAATAGTTCATAGGGCCATGATTTCCATAATGTTATATAATTTTTCCTGACTTCAATAAGACTGATCAAGATGAGGCAGGCTGGACTGCGTTTTTAGACTTGACTCAGCTCTGCACAGTGAGAGTACAGCTCCTTTTGAGGCTCCACTGAAAATGTATGGAAGTTGTTTTCTGGAGAAATTAAGGAGGATGTACAGAAAATCTAAACCTTCCTTATGATTGTTTTTGTAGTGAGATGAATATGTTTTGTGACTATTACAGTCTTACTCATTTAAATCAAACATGAGGTCTACCATTAACATCACCAGATGGGAAATGGATCCCTGTTTTTAATAAAAACCTTTATATGGTAGCCTACATCTATCCTGTAGGTGAGAGAAACCAGAACAAAATGTGACATAAAATACCTGGATTGATCCACAGAGGAAGAATGTGCTTAAAGCTGATCATCGAAATGATTACTTTGTATTGTTAAGCGCAAATGGGCTGGCTGCCTTCCTGATGCATAGGAGTAGATCTGTGAGCAGCATCTGACTGCTTGGTTGCTGGGTATTGTACATTGGAGTAGGAAAAATAGGTATTTAAATTTCATCCAGGTTTTTATTGTGGTTTGTGTGGTGTCCTTTGTTACAGCAACAATTTGAGATTATTGTTGTAGGACGCAGCTTGTTACAATAGGTTATTCTGCTCAGCTTTTGTGCTGGGAGGAAAAGTAGTTTTTCTGGAGCAATTGTACATGCTGGAAACAAGAGCCACGGTGCTGTGTATCTGCAATGTGCTGAGTGAGCTCGGCTTTTCTGTTACTGGGCAGGGCAGGCTGCGTGGTTTGGAGCTAAAGAGAGCCCAGAGCAACAGCTGCTGTGAAACTCAGTTTTAAGGCTGCTGAAGACTTTCACTTTGTAGTTAAGTTAGCTTGAAGCTTGCCTTCCTGTGCCCGTTTCACCACTCCAAAAGGGGAGGAATTTTTTAGGCAATAAGGTATTGTAACAGTGCTCATTTAGCCATTATAATTATATAAATAACAGCTTCCTAACAGGGCCTGGGGAGTGCAACAGTGTAACTTCCAAAGGCACTTCTTTCAATAATAATGTTAACATTATCTTTCAAGATCCATTTTTGACCTGGCATGGGTATATTAAAGAAAATGGTAACTTTAGTTTGTCCAGAGCTGCTATTTTCATGGCCTTGAGCTATTGCACCATTCAGTTTTCCCCATTATATCTAATATAGAAGGAATTAAAAAAATTGATTGAAAGTACACCACTTTTGAGTTCAAAATATACGTAATTTCTGCACTGGTTTTGGGGGGAGTGTGTGCTTGTTGTATTTGGTTACACTGAACTCAGTTTTATTTAGAAATGCCAATTAAGATGCTGTGATCATTCTTGGGCCTGGCAGGACAGCACAGGTTACTTTGCAGGCGTCAGTAAGCAGAAGTGCCCATCTTTCTGCAGTGCCTTTATCAGAGCTCCGCAGATGTCCCAGAAAACAAGGCCCAAGGACTGGATGTGCAGCTTAAATGCTTCTTTTCCTTCCTCCTCCCCCCGTTCCCCCCCAACTCTTTTGATCTTAAATTAAGGTTTTGTGGAGGTGAAGTCATACTTTATTTTCAAATGAAAAGCAGATGAGTGACATTTAAAAAAAAAAAAAGAAGAAGAAGAAGAAGAAGAAAAGAAAGAAACCAAAAAGCTGTAGATAGTCAGGGAAAGGACTGAATTAACAAAATGCAGTGGAAGACTTGAAACAACTCTGCAATTGAAGTCACTGAGGAATGCACATTGAGTATTCAGTGCAAAATACTTGCACTGTCAACATCTACAATGAAAGCTTAGTTTTAAAGAGGACCCTTCTGGGCTGCGTTCCCCCTTAGTTTACAGAACTTTTATGCTGATTCTGGTGTTTTACAGAGAGAATAAAGAAAAGAAAAAAAACTCTTAGCACTCTTAGGGTGCTAAGAGTTGTTAGAGAAAGATCTCTGGAATAATTCAAACAATACAAATTAACATCTGCTTCAAAATATCTGGCAAGGAAACGCTACCAAGGGCTGAAAAAGATCTGCCACTGAACACACTGTTTTTATTCTGCTGTGCGTGGGTTGATATTTATTTTTGGCAGCTTAACTGAGCTGTTATCGCAATTCATGCATCTGTTTGTTTGCATCTTTGCTGTTAATTATTGTGTGACACTAAAGTTTGTGTAGTTACTCACTGTTTATAGATTTTTAGGCTTTATCATAAACATTGTGTGGTAAGCTTCTGCAAAATGCTGCTTCCACTTGGAAAAGAATTTCTCAAAATGCTTGTGCCTAGGTTTGGGGAGTGTTTTGTGCGTATCATTTTTCACTGCGGTATGATTTAAGCCAATTAATAATGAGCATTGTATTATGTCAGTAATTTACGGAGTTGAATGTTTGTCCAGACAGCTGTATGGAAAGGATCAAATCTTGCTTCCCTAAACTAATATTCAGTCTTTGTTTGTTTGTTTGTTGGTCTGCTTGAGAACTTACAACTCTCTCTTGAATTTTCTTTGGCAATATTCTCATTTTCTGACAGTCTTCTCAGTTTCTCTCCTTGTTTTAACTGCAAAAACTCTCATGGCAACATTATCTCTTTCACGAAGTAAATGTGGATAGATTGTTTGGCTTTAGTTTCGCCTAACTTGAAGTGCTAAATGAAAATGTGGCTTCAAATCATCTCACTTGCATTCCCAGTCCTCACACCAGGGCAATCCTCGGTTCTCAGGTGCCACTCAATCACTGACCTCTCTTTCTGGTCATCAAACATTAATAGGTCCTGTAGGTTTGAATAACAAACAAAAATAAAACTCACTCAGTGCCTGAGATACTGCAAGAGATGGCTTCTACCACAAAATAACATCAGCCTTTCTTCACTTCCTTGCCAATCCTATTACTCATAGAAAAATAATGTGAAATTCACTGTAAATCATTCCAGGTTGCATTTGCTGAGGCTTAAAAAATAACAATAATAATAATAATTTTCTCCAGATTTCCCCACGTTTCATGTTGAAATCTCCCTGATGCAATATTTTAAACGTATCATCTGCATACATGCAGTATGCTGGGAGAGCTGCTGGATCCAGACAGTGCAGCAGGTCCCCTTTCCAAGGGGAGTATGTGGAAGTGGCTTTGCTGGGCACTTGCAGGTGTGTTTCTGAGTCATCCTTGTGCTGAAAGCACCACTCTTCCCTTCTATCATGCCTGAATGCTGTCAGAGCCTGGGGCCGGGAGTCCAGTTGGATAAACACTTCTGCCGTAGGAATGGTAAAAGTATCATGTCGTGCTCAGCAGAACACAGGCAGCAGTTGTCCTAGTGCTCAGGTTGCTGAATATTGAAATTGGAGTGGAGGAACATTTTACCACCACTCTACAAAGCTGTCAGTTTTAGGTGCTGTCAAGCCACAGTCTTTTCTGCTTCTTTCGGGTACTTCCTCCTTAGGTGAGATGAGATTTGGAAACATAATAGGAAAATGAAATAGGTTCCTAAAATAGATTCGATTAAATGTATTCAGAATCATTTTGAAAAATGTCATGTTAGTGCTGAATATATTAACACCACCATTTTTCCTGCTAAGGTTGATTCAGTCATAAATATCACGCAGCAGTTGGCACACTTTCCTCACGGAGCTCTTGGCATTGCAAATTCATGAGGATCTCATTACGGCCCAGTGCACAGATATCTCTGAACAGTAGAAAAACATACTTTTCTTCTGATTAGATCTTCAAATGGGAATATGAATGCTGTTAGAAGAACCTTACTATCAAAATAACTAAGAACTTTTGGATGTACAGAAAAAAATTCCCTCCTGTGAAGCCGCTCTTCAGATAACTGGAACTGCTTTGGACTTAGCTGACTGATTTGAAATGTGGTTACTCAAGTCTCCACCTTCCCCCTTCGTGTCCACCCCTGTTAGCCGCAAGCCCTTGGAGTTGTTTCAGTCAGTAACTACATAGGTTGCTCTGAAAGTAATGCCTCCTATTTATTTCTGTGGAAATTACAGCAGATACAAAGCCCACAATAGTGCTATTTAATAGAACAAGTTCTCATCTACAAAACACTTTTTCAACATAGTCACCACCATTAGCTATGTGTTTTTGCCAGTGATGAACAAGAGCCTGAATGCCACACTTGCAAAAAATCTACGTGGCCATTCAGAACTTGGCTTGCCTTTCATGTTGATGTCGCCGCTGCTGAAGCACACCACCCACTGCCTCACTGTGCTCACATTCACTCTTTGATGCTCAGCAAGCATCAGCGAAGGTCAGTGGGTGCCGTTTTTTCTGCATGGAGGAATTCAATTCCACACCTTTGCAATTCCATATCAGACACCATTTTTTCAGACTGCCCCTCTGCTGCCATCTGTCACATGGCAACAAAATGTAAAGGAATATTGGCAGGAAGGTTCAACCTCTATTGCCATACCACCACCATCTGCCTCTCACAAGCACCAACATAATAAAATAGGAGACATTACTTTTGGAGCATTCCTCAAAGATTTTCCTCCTCTCAGGGTCAAGGTCTTTGGCATTCGCTGTGTTGATGATGTGGCCAAGCCTTGCCCTGGACAACTTTTTTGACTAGCACAGTTACTGTTTGCTTATTTCAATGTTTGGTTAACCCTGCTTGGCTTGTTACGTGCTTATTTTTAGTTGCATGATTTCTTGCTGCCAGTGCAGTTGATAAGGTAGTGATAAACACATTGCCTGCTGGATAGCCTGTCTGTGTCTAAATCATTAAACTGTCATGGTGGATCTGTATTTGCTGATATGATCTGTTTGTGTTGATATACTGGTAAATGTTTGAATGCTTCCTTTATACGGAGCCTAGAATGAGGGCTTTCTGTAAAGGAATTGGCCAGAGTTTGCGTATTTATGCAGCTTGCATACCATGATATACCATGATAATCTCTATATTTGGAGTACTATTCAATTTCTGATTTTATCTAGAATATAAAACCTAGCACTGTATTTTATTAAAAACAAACGACTTGTAAATAATAATATTGTTTCCTATTGTTTCTAAAATAGGACAATTTCACCAAGTTCTTTTTTTTTGTTGCTGTTCTCGTAGGTTTGTTGTTGTGTTTTTTAAACTCTGTTGGTTGATACTCCTTTACTTCGGTTTCAGGCTGAGGAATCGTGTAAATGCAATGGCTGGAAGAACCCCAACCCACCTCCCACTCCCCCTCGGGCAGACCTGCAGCAGGCAGTTGTGAGCCTCACTGAGCCATGCCGCAGCTGCAGCCACACACTAGGTAGGATTTTGTCTTTCTTCTGGAATCCACGTGTTTATACCCACAAGTCTGCGCTCTTGCAAGATGAAATTTAAGATGCTGTGCCAAGACCTGGAAACTGTTGGACAGAAATGTCTGTTCACTTAGATTAAAATATGTCAGAATTATCCCAAATGATTTTCTAAAAAATAGAGCTAAGTACAACTTCTAACAACACCGGCATTTTACGCTGTTAAAATGCAAAAGCACCATTAAGATACCCATAGAAATTTCAGTACTTCATGTAACATATGCATTAGCCTCATATTGTTGGGGTTTTATTTGTATATATTTTGGAAGTACCCGCACAAAATCCTCTGCTACATATTTTATTTCTGCAAATGAAAATATTTATTGCACCAACAACCAGAAAAAGAGGAGTTCATCACTGTAATTTTTTGATTTAAAAATTGTGCTTATCCAAACTAAAACTGATTACTTTTTTTCAGTACACATTGGCAAACATTTAATAAAAATTGAGCTATCACAAAATTCAGAACTAACTGAACAGAAGCAGTTGCTTTTAAATTTTTTTGACGTGACCATAACTTAGGACAGTGTAATAAGGAAAAGGAAATCTAAAGCCTTCACAGTGGATCATTTATTCACTTATTTTTTTAAATAGCATAGAACTCTGAAGGGAACTTTTAAAATTTTTTTTAATGAGGAGGGTGAAGGACAGGGAGGGCACGACTTATTTCTTTTCTGCTCCCTTTTCATGCCATCATTACATTTGACCTATTTCTGGGCTTTTCAGCAGTTTCCTTTCTGAGTCTCTCAAATCCCTGTTTTTTTCTTGCCAAAAAGATTAACAAATGCATGGTATCACAGAATGTTTGGTCTCTTCACACATGTCAGTTTCAACCTTTCGTCATGCTGCTTCTCTGTGCTGCCTCTGGCTGTGCAGCCAGGGTAGCTTGTGTTACCTGTTCCTTTTGTTCCTGGCCTCTGGCGGAAGAGGCTTTTCATTTTTTATAAATCTTATGAGATGTTGTGTCTGTTGGTTCCCAACTTTTTTTCTGGAATTTGTGGATGCTATTTTTTTTTTTTCCCCAGAAAAAAAAAAATCTGCTTTTAAAGTTGGACCCTGATTTTGGTCTGTGAGAAATCTTAAATCACTCATTAGCTAGGGATTCAGGGAAAACCAGTACCACTGACAGCTACATTATGGAACAAACCACATTTTTTTTTTCTTTTTGCTTTTTTTTAGAGAAGGTGAAGTTTTGTTTTTGTGTGTGTCAGCTGTGACTAATGAGAATGATTTTTCATTTGAAATAACTGAAATGAGTTGCTGTCTGTTTCCTCAGACTACTGGTCCAAATATGTCTTTCAGTGGTCTTTTCCAAGATAATTTTCATATTCATCTCCTCTAAATGTTACTGCTGAATGCTTTTAAAACTAGACTGAGCACAAGCACAAGGTGTTCAGGCATCAGATTATCATGTATGTTGCATTTTTTTTCTCTCGGGGTACTGTTGAAATAGAGATGTATAAATTGCACTGCTGGTTAAAACCATACCTGATCTAAAATATGGGATATATTTCCCCCCTTTTTTCCTTTTCTTTAGAAGGTTAATCTAGGCATTGGCCTTGCGGGAGACATCCCTTTTTTTGAGGAATTAGTTTAATCTTCAAAACAGTGCAGTTTTTGGTGCACAAATGTGTGTGGCTGTACATGATTTAGCTTATGGTTATTTCTGTCTACTTACCTACAGCATGTATTTTTCCACCAAAATTTAAAATGGCTTAGAATGCTTCTCTTGTTGCATTGTCCACTCCAGTTCTACTTTTGTCTTAGGACTTAAAATTTGTCATGACATCAAAATACTCTGCTTGTTGCTTGTGGTCTTGGCCTTTTGGACTGTTGCTCTTTGCTTCCCTAGACTCCTCACAACCACCATTTACATTTGGTATGCCAGTGTTTGCAACTGACAATTCTGCTTCTTATCTCCTTTTCTTCAGGGATGGTATTGGCTCAGTCTCTCAGCTTGCCTTACATCTGGATTTTTACTGAATATTTCTTTTATGTGGGCAATATGCTGCGTCACTGCCATGAAACTGTGTGCCAAGAGGCTGCCCACCAGCCTCAAGACCAGGTGTTATGTACTCAGAAACTCTTCTAAATTTAATTGGTTTTTCTCATTTAACAGTGCATTTTCCTGTTGGTAAACATTATCAGTCCTGAGAATAATACACTGGTTAAGTAATGTGTTAGTACACTATGTACACATTCAGGCTCCCTTCTTCCCAGTTCTGTCCGCAGTTCCTGCTATGCGCCTTCATATAATGTGTTTGAGTATTTCTTGGTTTGTCTGTCCTATGTATATTACTTGTGCTTTTACATAAACACTGATTTTGAGATAGACTTTAGAAACATTCCTCCTCAGCCTGTTTTCTGACTGCCGTTTCACACAATCAAGTATTTTGTTACTGAAGTTGCACAAGCAATGTAATTAACCTGGTGTTTTTCAGGTCTTCACATCACTGAAATCATTGCATTGGCCTTCTTTCTGCTTGCTTTCTTCTCCTGCGTGCTGCAGAAGCAACCTATAGTTGTGGTGGTTGTGGTGGTTTTTTTCCTTTTTTTTTTTTTTTTTTGGCAAACATAACAGCAGCTGAGTTACCAGTAGAGCAATGTAAATGAATGGGACTATTTAACGCCAATTAAGAGTAACACAGCATTTGATATCAGTGTGTTAAAGCTTTTATTTTAATAAAAGGTTTATTATTGGCTGCAGAAATTTGGGAGCATGCAGTGCTTGTCTAGGATGGAACTTATTACTTTTACAGGATGAGAATAGACAGCTGGGAGTATTAAACTGTCATATCTGGCTCAAAGACAGAAAAGAAATAGTTTTATTCTGCCTAGATTGCTGAATATTTTTCTTTAAGGAAAGCCTATGAGGGCCACCTCGCTTATTTGCTCAGAATAAGATGCTCTGTTACAGGCGTTCATTTAAGTGGAAATGAATGCTGGCACCTTTTTCATGTTCTGAACCAAGGTGTTCTTTTTACTTGAAACTGCATGAATTTGTTGAATTTAAATGTTTTGGCAGCTGTCATACTAAACTACAAATTTCCTTGATATTTCCTTGGTGGCCGATAAATATGATCATTTTCAAGTTACACTGAAATTCTTTTACCAGTACTAATCACATTGACGTATGATGATCATATAATAATTGTCCAATAAGAGATGTATTGATAAAAGTTACCAAAAGACATAAAAATTAAAATGCTCAACTTTTAAATGGTTTTAATTTTCTTTTAAAAGATATTTCCTCATCCCTTCGGAGAAAAGGGTATGCATACCATGTGCATTGGCCTGGGGTCAGCTAAGATCGTTACTGTTTGTAATGCAAATGTCTTCTTTTCTGGGAACTTTTTGTTTCAAATTGCCTTCTCACTTCCTGAGGCCAGTTGCTTAAACTAGCTTTGCATGAATATCCCACTTCACATGTACCAACCTCACGCTTTTTGAAAATTACGAACGTGGAACTTGTTACTTAGAAATTATGACATGTTAAAAGATGGTTGGTTTTTTTAGCTGTTTTTTTTTTTTTTTGGTAAGCTTCTGAGCAAATGAGTGTGTACAGTCTGCAGAAGCTGTACTAGTATAGCGTGCACAAAACATTATCTAAATGTACATGATAGAAAGGTATGAAATTTAGCTGGTAGTGTCCAGTTTAAAATAAAAAGCCTGTTTATGGAGCCGAGTTTTTTAATCTTCACAAAAATGAGTGCTACTTGTATCAATCAACACCTGATTTACCTAATTTATGTGAGTTTAATCAAGGAACTTTGTCTCAAAAGCATAGTTGTTCTCAGAAAATAAAGTATGTAATTATTTATATATTACAACATATACAGGCAGACAGGACTTATGTTGTCTGTGATTCCAGTCAGCCATATTCCTTGTGCTGTGGGAATTACCTCCTCGGGGCTCTGGTGTGACTTGCATTTCACTAGGCTGTGATAAGAGGCTCTTTTCAAATAGTGTTATTGCAGGATCTTTACCTCTGCAAGTATGGCTTTGTTGGCTTAGTTGAGATACCTTGGGAAATTCTTTTGATATGTATTCTGTCAATAGGCTTTTCACGTATTTGGATTTCTATTTTATTTAGCTGCTCATGTTTCCCACCTGGAGAACGTGTCTGAAGAAGAAATGAATAGGCTGCTGGGGATTGTACTGGATGTGGAGTATCTGTTCACCTGTGTCCATAAAGAAGAAGATGCAGACACCAAGCAAGTTTATTTTTACCTGTTCAAAGTAAGCTGCACTTGTGCAGGATCTTGTCAGTTTTTCCACTCTCATGTGTAAACCACTGCTCAAAATGTCCCTCATACATGTATTGACTTTATCCAGTGAGAGAATTTCTTTTCTTCAGCATGATACTTTAGCAGATAACCCTGGACTAGAATTTGTAGTGCTTGCAGTGTTATCATATCTTATTCCAAAAGTCATCTGGGTGATTCAGGAGCTGACCCCGACTCCCATCTATAAACTGCTTCCGCCCACAGTTCTTTTTGTCTTTGCTCACAAACTGGGAAAAGTCACTTGACATAAATGCTAACTGAGCTGCCTACGCATACTTAGAAGCCTTTTGTATGAGTTTCAAAGAAGATATGAAGCAATTCATGGTGAAGTTAAGGAGCTATAAATTTATATGACTAAAAAAACAGATATGTAGCTAGAAGATTTTCAGCACTGCTTGCAATGTGTTTTGTATTCCAGTGACTTTCACTGATCCTGCATACATTTGTTAGTTTTCTTAAATTTATATATTTTAACAGCTTTTGAGGAAGTGCATTTTGCAGATGGGAAAACCTGTTATTGAAGGATCTTTGGAAAGTCCCCCATTTGAGAAGCCTAGCATTGAACAGGTAAACAAAAAACTTTTTCTTTTTTAAAACATAACCACTGTTATGTCCAGGCAGTTTACAGATGTTTCTGTATATTTATTAAGACAATGACTGAATCTGTAGGAGACTTCTGCAGCTTCTTCTACTTCAGCATTGGTATGATAGTCACATTATTTCACTTCACTCATCATTCATCTTATGCTTTACTGAAACTGACAGGTTTTTTGTGGGTTTAGAGAATGAAACTTAAAATACTACTTTTTTTGTGTGGCAGTTCTAGTCTTTCTCTGTCTTGTGTGATGAAAAATGCTGACAAAGTTTTGAAATCCAATATTAAAATGACTTTTGTCTTCAGTAAATCAATGTAAATGTTACAATCCAGTTCAGTGAGATCATAGCCTTCTCTTTCAAAGGGCACACAACAAAAAACAGCCCCTAACAAAGAATAGCTGAGGCTTTTATAATTCTCAATGGATAAAGAGCATATGACAAATTCAGATTTTGGTTTAGCAAGTTCCTGAGAATGCACTTTTGGCATACAAGTGGGCCCATTAACTCCAGGGACACTATGCAGAGGCTTAC
Source organism: Pavo muticus (assembly GCA_016647715.1). Taxonomy (NCBI): domain Eukaryota; kingdom Metazoa; phylum Chordata; class Aves; order Galliformes; family Phasianidae; genus Pavo; species Pavo muticus. Next base: position 119,109 of record JACDJE010000667.1, on the reverse strand, counting down.
ATACCTCACTCAGTCAGGAGCTGAATTGGTTTCTACTGGTGGATGAATGGCTGCTCTATTGTTAAACAAGACATTTTAAATGTGAAGGCTATTTAGTATAGTAAGTCTATCCTTACAACTATTGCTTTTTTATAATTTAGTGTAATAAAAGTTCTTTATTGCTGAATTTCTGGGAAGACTTTACCTTAGGTTTTCCTTCAGTTTTAGTATAAACAAGCAATAAGGGAATGTAATAAGCATACACTCCTGGTCCTTAAAATATGCTACTAAAAAGGTTTTGGGTAATACAGTGGGTTTTTTTCCTTCATACACTTCATTCTGCTTAAGAAGGTAAAGCACAGAGATGAAAGGATAATTCTTTCTACAGCTTATTTTAAAATAATTTTCCGTCAAAATAATTTCACATAATTTCAGTAATTTCACATTTTTGTTTAGTGGTTCAGCAACTCAATCACACGAAGCAGCAGTATTTTCACTTATATATATTGATTTTCAATATAGATGTATTTCAGCAATTACAGTCATGCATTTTAGCTATTCTCAATAATTTATAGAATCATAGAATTACCAAGGTTGGAAAAGACCTCCAAGACCATCCAGTCCAACCATCCACCTATCACCAATGTTTCCCACTAAACCATGTCCCTCAGTACAACATCTACCCTTTTCTTGAACACCTGCAGGATTGGTGACTCCACCACCTCCCTGGGCAGCCCATTCCAGTGCCTGACCGCTCTTTCAGAGAAGAAATTTTTCCTAATGTCCAACCTGAATCTCTGGCACAACTTGAGGCCATTCCCTCTAGTTCTATCACTAGTTACCTGGGAGAAGAGGCCGACCCCCAGTTTCTTTGATTCTTTATTTTATTTTATTTTATTTTTTGTTTTGTTTAGTTTTGTTTTGTTTTGTTTTGTTTTGTTTTAATGTAGACAGGCATACAAAGTGCACTGAAGTGTTGTACTTGTGAAATACTGTCACTTCTTGAAAAAATAATGTGCTCATAGACAAAAAATTAAATAGAAGCCCACAACAGCAACTGTACTATTTAGGTGATGAAGAATACATATTTTGTTTACAGAGAAAATGCATAAATCATGCAGCATGTAGCAGCAAAGTTGTACATATATGAACATATAGAAGAAAGCCCTGTGGATCTTTCTCTGTTCCCCGATTTTTATTTTTATTTTTTAATTTGAAAAGCAGCAAAAATCGAAGAGTCTTCCTTCTCTCCCATTAACTAGGGTCCTAGAGAGGAATAGAATAGAAACACTTGAATGCACTTGATTCTCTGAACAGAAGAATCAGCTTTTGGCATGTGACTCAGCAAGGAGTTCTTGGTCTTTGGTACTTATTTTCTTTGCCATATCTTTTTCCTTGTCCAGGGTAAATAGACATAAAGCGATAAGTGTTCAAGGACGCGCCTACAAAAATTCTGGGTAAATAATTAGATATTTTTCTTCTCTTTCAAGGGTGTAAATAATTTTGTGCAGTACAAATTTAGCCACTTACCCTCAAAGGAAAGGCAGACAATAGTGGAACTGGCTAAAATGTTTCTGAACCGCATTAACTACTGGCACCTGGAGACTCCTTCTCAGCGAAGACTAAGATCACCCAATGATGATATTGCAGGGTATAAAGTGAATTATACCAGGTAATAGCACTTTTGCTTGTTACAAATCTTGCTTACATGTACATTGAGAACCTGTACTTCATAGGTGTGCCTGTTGTCATTGATACATTTAATATGTATTAAACTTTGAAGAGCATCTGGTTTGAAACCAAAGCATGGAAGATATGAACAATTAAAATAATTTCCTAAGTGTTTGATTGCCAAATTGTGAAGAGGTGTCAGGTTACTTAAGATTATAGTTCCTGTATGACCTTTTAATACTCCATCAGAATTCAGAAGAATGACTTAGTCACTGGGGGAAGAAAAGCCAAGTAAAAAGCCAAGTCTCTTTCAGTTTTGCTTTCATCATTAAAACAGTGCGGTATCTTTTCCAGTTAGCACAAAGACAACAGGCAGAAAGTTCTCATGTCAGTGCAGGCAGCAGTTAGCTACCAGTGCTGTAAGCAGTTAATGTGCTGTCAGCTCAACTGTTCCGAGGAATGGACAAAGACAGTTTCTCTGTTTGAGGATGAGCATGGACTTCTCTCCACTTTTCAGATGTCCTTTCTCCTCAAAAAGCCCATTCCCTTGAAGTAGAAGAGCAAAAACCTGTGTAAGTATGTACTATGGATGGTGCATTCAGATGAGAAGTCCTGTGACTGCGTGAGGCAGGACACTGGTCTGTACACTGTCCCTCTGCCAAGTCACACCTCTTCCACAAAACTGGAGGAGGTTTTATTGTTTACAGCAGATGTTATATCAAATCTGTTAGTCCTTGACCTGCCATAAAGCCTGGACGTGAAGAGTCATCCCATCAAGATTTTTCCATGCACTGCAGCATGAAGTAGCCATCCACACTGTAGCTGGGTGTCATAGGTGGTTTGAGTGAGTCAGTACTCTGCCCCGACATGGCCCAGATCATATCTGTACCACTGGGAGATGTGGCCCTGTACAGACCTGTCACCTTAAATAGCTGCCTGGCATAAAGAAAGAGGTACTGATGGGGCTCTTCAGGTTGTGTTTGACTTCTCTGTTTTTAATAAAAATGTTATAGCCAGAGTTAACTGGGGTCTGTATTTTAGGAATCAGTAGCTAGCACTGGATCTGTTTGGTGGCTTGTGTTGTTAATCATTTTGTAGCTTACAGTTTCTCAAACCTTTCTGTCCACAGTCCCTAAGGCTTCCTCAGACATGAGGGCCTCTTTCCATCTAGTTCCATCTTCTCAGTATGAGCTTCTCCCTTCCTCTGGGTTTACGCCCTGCCCTGTCACTAGAGGCACTGCTATGGGTGCAGAGGAACACCAGTACACCAAAGGTGCACCATGCAAATTCTCACAGTCACTGAGTTTACTTGAAATATGATGATTTCTGTGTAACTTTATCAGAGTTTTACATATGTTCTTGTGCTGTAAGAGGAGTGCTTTATCAGCCATGAACATGAAGCAGAGGTATGTGAACAACTACATCAAACGACAGTTTTGCAACTCTTATGTTTGAAAAGTTGCCCTGTCTGATTAAGATAGAAGAGTTTTGAGTGAGGCTGTACTTTGGATCTGAATGAGACAAACAGTACAGAAGCCGGAATAGCCTGTTTACACCCAGATATCCAGTTTTCATTGTTGGAGTTTTTGTGATGGTTGTGATCTAAATCTGTTAAAGCTATAGATAACCATTGACTCTGCTCAGTTAAACTCCAATGTTAAAACACTGGAGTCCTGTTGACCTACAAAGTCCATGTTTTCCTGATTTACCTCTTCAATACCACAATGCCTTTTCCAAGAACAAGAACAGTGACCTGACATGCTACATTTTAATATTTGCCTCTTCATACAAGACTCCTTATGTAGCGAATTACTGGTAAAGGAGAGCATTGAATCATGGCTAATGTGAAGAAGCTAGCTGGTGGGATACCAGGATTGGAGTCTAGTTGGGTTCCGGTGGAACTAGTTAGAAGTGTCACCTCTTTTGTATATGTGTGGGGAAATGCAGAAGTTTAAAGAGGGGAAAATAGACCAAGCCAAGGACAAAGTCTTTGGAGTCACAGGCAGAAGGGGCAAGAGGCTTCATGAATGACTTGAGATAATCCTTGATGTCAACATGAATTTTATGTGATATATGAGTATTGTCTATCACAAGAGCACCTTGTGGAAACGGTAGCATGGAGTAAAAGAATATATGGAGACTTAAGAGGGCTTGGCTGATAGTTCTCTAAAAAAAGCCAGACAGTATAAATGCCGTTTAACTTTGTCCAGACTTAATGTGGAACTGATTTATATAACTATATAGCTCTCAGTTGTACTGTAAGTGATGTAGGTAGTGCTTTTAATGCTTTCAGTTATTAATTTATATGTTAGATGGTGATAACTATCTGACTTTTTTCATCCTTACAGGTGGCTTTGTTATTGCAATGTCCCTCAGTTCTGTGATAGTCTACCTCGATATGAAACCACGCAGGTTTTCGGTAGGACATTGCTTCGCTCCGTTTTTACTGTAATGAGACGGCAATTGCTGGAGCAGGCCAGGCAAGAGAAAGACAAGCTTCCTCAAGAGAAACGGACACTAATCCTCACCCATTTCCCAAAGTAAGGTGTCACAAAGCGATTATTCAAGGGTAACCACTTGTTTGTGACTTTAACATGGAAATGTCAAAACCTGGAGAAAAGAGGATTAGGAGGGGATCTGATTAATGTTTATAAATATGTAAAGGGAAGTGAGATGCAAATGGATAAGGCCAGGCTCTTCTTAGTGGTGTGTGATAGGACAAAGAGCAAAGGCCTAAACTGAACATAGGAAGTCCAATACAAACATGTGGAAGAACTTCTTTGTGGTAAGGATGATGAAGCACTGGAACAGGTTGCACAGAGAGGTTGTGGAGTCTCCTACTCCGGTGATATTCAAGATCTGTCTGGATGCCTACCTGTGTGACCTATTGTAGGGAACCCACTTTAGAAGGAGAGTTGGACTTGCAGATTATTGTCTGGGGCTAGAGATGGTTAGTCCTCAAGGGAATGAAAAACCACATGGACTTTCCAAGGGTGGGTAGAGATAGGTTTTGTTGCCCCTAGTATTATTAGCAGTGCCTTTTAACACTTTGAAGAGTGTTAACTGTCTCTGAGGCAGGCTGTTACAAGAGTGCTTGGTATATCTGAGAACAGGATTGTGATCTGGCCCTGAGGTAGGTATAAGGAAGATTCAACACCACATTGGTACAAGGAGCAGATTTGCCCAGGGAGAAGCTGCACATATGCCCCTACATTTCCACAGCCTGGAAAATTAATTTGGATAACATTAATTGTTCACTGCAACTGGGGAAATAAGAGAAGAAAAGCACTGTTTGCTGAGTGTTTTAAATTTTCTACAGGCTGCCTTGTCTGAAGCACATGTCTCTGACTGCTGGTGTTACGCAGTAAGATATGCCAGAGCACTACAGCTTGGAGCATGGAGCAGGAGACCTGTGCTGGGGCTGGGCTCCCTCCTGCTCCTCCAAAGGGTCTTCCTGCTCTCAGGAGAGCTAGGTGGATGTGGTTCAAAAGAAATATTGTTAGAGATTTGTCATGCAACACAGCTGTGAGTGTGCTGCCAGCAGTATGGGTGACGGGTGGCCACCAGATAAGAATGAGAAATGATATCTGAGGAGGGTTTCCAGGACTGCAGATTTCTGAGTTCCTTTGCCACAGTTACATGTCTGTCTGAGCCTAGGAAACAGCCACCTTGGAGCTGAGTGCAAATCACGCTGCCTGAAATGCAGCTTTTGCTGAAGTTTCATTTGTGCTTGTAAGAAGTAACAGGTGGTGAAGCTGCTTTCTAGCCATTATTAGCTGTAGGGATAGCAGCTAGCACCACATGTTGCTGTGCTTAGGTATAAACATGCTGTGTATAAAATACATCAGCAGGACTTGATCTTGAACATCCTTCCCCTGTTCATGAAAGTCTTACTCAGCAGTATGGTTGCTTTCAGCTGGACATTTTCTGTATATACAGATGACTCTAGAGAGTAAATAAATGTCAGATATCTTCTGGTCTGAAAACTCCTGTTGTGCGAAATAGGATTAGCAGCTATCTTGCTTCAGAAAGGGAATGGATGTATTAGCCAGTGCTGGGCAGTCCACTCTGGAGTTCCGTTCACTTGCAATAATACTGAGAAAGGTTTAAAGTTTCTGTAAGTGCACCAAAGTGAGATAAAAAATATTATGGAAGCACAAACATGCAATTAAATGTTGCTGTGGCACACTTAAAGGAATGAAAATGTCTTCCTATTGTTAATAACTAACACTGTGATTTTATAAATCTGTGAGATGCAGGAGGCAAATACATCTACAAAACACTGGCTTATGTAGGTAGACATATTTTGTCATTATATAACATCAGTACTTATAATCTGCCTACATTCAGCTTTCTTATTAGTGCTCAGTTTTGGTCTAGTTTCTACCTGTTGTTTTTTTTTTTTTTTTTCCCCATCAAATTAGGCACATATTGCTTATAATCAAAGACAAATTGTTGTAGATATCATCTCTCTACTGAATTAAGATATTTATTGTCTACCCCAGTTTGTGATAGTGTGCATGTGAATTTATTTGAACATTGACCAACAGTGTTTTTTTTTACAGAGTAATTAAATATTTTTTACTTTAAAAATGCTTATTCTGAGAAAGAACCAATTTTGAATTCTCCTTTTAAGTTAATATTTCATCTGTTTTTGTGCCTAGGTTTCTGTCAATGCTGGAAGAGGAAGTGTACAGCCCAAATTCTCCTATTTGGGATCAGGATTTCATGGTGTCTACTTCTCGAACTGGCCAGCTGGGAATCCAGACAGGTAATTTGGGTTTAGTGACTGGTTAAGGAGTATCTGTATGTAAAGTACAATACTCCTCTACAAGTGATGAATTCTAAGGAATGAGAATTAGATACGCAGCTTTATCAATATCTGGCTACATCAAAATGAATCTGCTTCTAGTAAGAACAGGTGTTTGAATCTACCATGTTTCTTCCTACAAAGATCCCATCCTGATGATTGAATCCAGCCAGTCAAAGGCGCTTGTGGAGCAGACTGGCTGCTGGGGCATGTCTCCTGAGTATGCAAGTGATGCAAGTGAACTCATTATAAGTGAGTGAGAACAGTGGGTGGATAAATAGCTGCAGGACTTGCTGGACAGTAATCCTCTTGCATGAGGACCCATGCCAGTCCACTGGCTACCTACCAGCATTTTACCATCTGCTTCAGGTGCAAACATGCACATGATTTTTTGGCATTTGTATAATTTTTCCTTACTTTGATTCCTGTTCGTGTGCTTCATCAGCTTTATTCACTTCTCTCCTAGGCAACTCAGGGGTCTGTAAGTCACCTCTGAAATTGCAGGAGTACAATGGTGATAGTTTTCTTTTGCTCTCCCCGTCTCCCTCTCCATTCTGCTCAACAGCATTTAAAATCTGCTTTTGCAGTTTATAGGTTGACTTGATTTTTCATTATTTTAGGAAGTGAAGACTAGAGTCATTTAATTCAATATTTTGCAACAATTGCTGATTATCAATTGATTAAACTGTTATGTCAGGACTTCATCTGATAATTAGTTTCTGAGATTAGTAGGGAAAATTCCACTATGACAGAAACACATTTTTTTTTCTTAGAAATTCCTAATTTCTGAGTTCACAAACTGGTAAATTATGCTTTAGGCCAAATTTATTACAACTCTAAAATCATCTTGCTCTCAGAAATTTTTCTTTCATGTACATTTCTGAAGTGCTTCATTTTAATTTGTGGCTCTTAAGCACTGGATTCTTGGCATGGAAATAGCACAAAAGAGCTGTTGCTGGTGATGACACCAGGATAAAGGAATGCAAAGAGAAAGACTGCAGGTGTCCAGACTGTGAGCTGGCACCTCATTTCCACTCCTCCCTCCCATTTTGGCCTTCCTGCCAAAAATCCTAAACAGATGAAAGCTGGATGGTTTTACATGTGGTGTTTGGTTTTCTTTCTTTGTTTGTTTTTGTTTGTTTTTAAATTTAGAGAGAGGTTAGACTATGACTTTCTGAAAGAGTGGTTTCAACTTCTTAACTTGTGTAACAAGTTCTCCCTTCCTTGAGTTTGATTTGTCCAACCAGCCTTTAAATGCTGTTAAAGTGGACAGATGAAGTTGAATGATGAATTTTTACTTTTCAGCGGACCCCTACAAAAAGTCTTTTCATGAGGCTGAATGCCAGTGAACATGAAACCTTGGCAGACATGTGAAGGAAGCTCATTTTCTTGATATGCGCTCAGCACTGCAGAATAATAAAGCCAGATTTTTGCAGTGAAGTGAAACTAATGCTGTCATCCAGCAGTAGTACAGTTCCTCAATAAATTTAGGAAAAATATGTTGAGGTAAAGCTCTAATATCTCTGCTTGCCCACCAATTGCTCTGTTGATAATGTTACTTCGTAGGTGAGTTGTGGTGATGCTGGAACCGTGATCATGACAGTTGTTTGATCAGCACTGTAATGGATTTTGTATCCTGATTTTGATCTGTGTGCCTTTCATACCATTGCAGTTATCAATCCTCCTCCTGTTGCAAGATCTGTTTCATATTGTGCAAGCCCGTCATCTCTGGAGCAACCCAACAGTGGAAATATGAGTCCTGCTTGCAAAGTTTCTTCTGTCCTTGACCCAAACTTAGGTAACAAAGACGGAGTCTCACTTTCTTGCTTCTGTTAATGTTAACAGTAGTTATAGTATACGATGACCATGGCCTTCACTTGGAAGTGAGGTGGTTTTACTAAAAGACACACAGAGACATGCACAGCTTTTCTCCACTATGGTAATATTTAATTGGCAGATATGGCAACTGCCTTTGAAAAAAAAATCCATCCGTTTGTTTAAATTCTATTTATATGGTAAAAGTTCTGTACATGACAGAGGTTGGAAAACACTTCACTTGCAGTGAAGTACCACAACTGATGAAGAAAGGTTTCATTTAAATAGAAAAGGCAGAGTAGAAGGGGCCATCGCTTTTGGTTTTTATTCTTTTCAAACTTTCAAGGTATTGAAATTGCATACTTATGAGCAATAAAGTAATGAACAAACACACATGAGGTTAAACATAATACTGGAATGAGGTCAGATTATAATAAGGTATTTTGGGGAAAATAAAAAGATGTTGAATGAGTAAGTTCTCCTCATAAGTGTTTTTCAAATACCTCAATCATGAGCCTGTCAAAAGAGTTTGTATGTCAAAGAGATGGTCACAAGCTCATATGAAGTAAGTCCTCAGGGAAGCTGAAGAAGCTAAGTGAATTGTTAGTGTTCTCTGCAGAGGAACTTATGGAGTCTCCTGAACTGCAGCCTGCTTTTTGAAAAACAAGTTGGAAGATGACCTTAAAAGTGGTAAAGAGTATAAGATTTTCTTATTACAGATCAGTGAAATGTGTAGTAAATAGTCACAAGAAAAAATGATATTTTCTCAGCGTGTGAAAAGAAATACGGAATTGACAAACTAATTAAGTTGTGCAGCTGGGCTGTCATTCGATTTGCCTTCAGCGCTGTAGAATTGAAACATCACAGATACAAAACTGGCTTTTAAAGGAATTCTAAGAGAATTCAGAATACTGTTAAGTTGTAAGATTCCCATTTCGGATGGTTAGAAGAGAAAATAATAAACTGATTAAGAAATGAATGAATTAATGTATGTGTAACATGATATGTGGAAATTTGGCATTTATTTTTTAAAACACATGGATGTCCATGAGAGAATTGGTGAACATTTGGAAAGAGTTTTGAATGAACTAATGTACCTGGATTTCCAGAAAGCTTGTGACAAATTACTTAAAAAAAAAAAAAAAAAATCTGATTTGGGAAAATAAATGAATCCATTAAGAAATAAGGAGGAAAGTTCATTCACATATGAATGACTTTAAAAGCTAGGAAATAAATAATAGGAATAAACAATTTCCACAATGAATTAAGGTTAACAATAAAATTCTAATGCCAATTAAACAATTATGCTGCTTGAAAGTTTGAAAAGGGGAGTGAACAACTTAATATTCATGTACTTAGACGACTCTATCTGTGGCAAAACAGTCTCTACAACATATGTAAAATATTGGGCCCTGAACTATCTGGTGGTTTCAGAAGGATCTCAGCATTATTGTGGATTTTCCTTAGAGTAAAACAAAACAAAGTGAAAACAAACAAAAATGTAGCAAAGACCACTAGTCTTTGGTAGATGCTTCCTTAGTGAATTAGTTTAATTAGTTGCTGTTGCTATGTCACGTGTTGGTCCACAGTTAGTAGTGTGGTTAATAATTAACACAGTGTGTTTTGATTTGGAAACTTCATATGGATTTTCTAAGTCAAATATGTATGACGTGTCAGACTGCACTTGTTTGGTATACAATAAGAGTGGAAAAAATCTATAATGGATACTTAATTCCAGTGAATCACAAAATGAAATATTATGTTATCCAAAAATATGTATTGAACACTTACCCTCCAGGTCAGCAGCACAGAATTTCACTTCAGAGTGTGTTGAGGTAAACAGAGAAGTGAATAATTTCATTACGAGTTTGTAGAGGAACAGAACAAGGAGAGGCATATTTACCCTGATACTATAGGAATAAAAAATATATATAAATCCCCATACTTCACATGCAAGCCAAAGAATATAGCAGAAGTGCTAGAGTACAGGACTACTTAACAAAAACATATTTGAGAAATGAGATGGGGTAGAATACAGAAGTAGCAAATAATCAAAGCAAAAAGAAGTGTTGAGAGAGGAAGGAAGGGAAGCAGGGGAGAAGTATTGGTCTTTCTAATATGCATCCGTCTGATCTAAGGCCTGAGTTGTAAGAATAGAAAGACGAGGTGATAGTCAGAGGGACAAAGATTCATGGGAATAATAATCATTATTGTGGCTTTCCAAGACAGAAGGGAAGGAACTTTCTCAGGATCCACCACTTATATTTCAGGGTTACATTAACTCTTTGCATCTGACCAAAATTAAAATAATTTTTTTCCTGTTAGACTATGTATGTTACACATGTGTTAGGTTCAAAGTATTATCAATATCTTGTTATATATTGTGTTTACTCTTGAGGTGGCAGTGGAAGAATAATACTTTATTAAAATACAGCGGTCTTATGAAAAGGCAAAAATGTTCAATGTAGTGTGTTCAGCAGTGCATATTAGTGCATATTAGTGAGCAGAAAGTCAGTTTTGATGGCGTGACTGTGCAAGATAAATTTGCCATATAATTACATCAACTAAGGAATATTTCACACTGTGTACTTCTGTACCAACTTAACTTCACTGACAATTTGGCCTCAGTTTAAGAGCTTTGAGAAAAGGGTTCTTAATGTAATTTTTTTTTTTTTATTCAATTTAAATGGATTGGGTAAATCATAGCTACTTTATTTATTATACTGGCATGTGTATTTGTTGGAAAGTACTGTACTTTTCAGATATGCTGCCAACTAATCTTGCTATTTTGTTCCGATTTCTTCTACTTTTAATTTTGTGATGTTTGTGAACAGCTGATGTCAGACGTTGTTGTCCTGTTACTTTTGGAGGGACAGCATGTTCCACAGTCTAAGCGCCATTGTTATCTTGGGGAAAAAAGAAGTGAAGGTCAAAGAGCTGAAATGCAAACTTGTAGATGTTACCTAACCTCATGCTCTGTGTTGACTGAGGATGGATAGTATCCTGAGCTGTAAGGCTGAGCTTTGTTAGCACTGCTCCAGGTTACTCTGTGTTGTTTTTTTCAGAGGTTAACTTCTGTTCTAGGTCCCTGAAGCAGTGTCTTAGGCCCAGCATTCACGATTAAAGAAACAGAGTCTGAAATAACTTGTGGTCGCTATCTTGATAATATATTCCTTATTGCAATGCTTCTTCATGCACAATGTTTACCTCATTTACAATTTTTGAACAGCTGATGCCATTCAGGCTTTCTGTAGGTTTGTACTTGGTATATCAGTATTTAAGATTCAAATTTCTTTTCTATCTATAAAAAAAACCTTCAAATCCTAGCTTCTTATTAGAAAGTGATTGATTGCAAAAGTGATTAACCTTCTGCTTGTATGTGAGAATATCTAAACTGATTCACAGTCATGCTCTGCTTCCTCTTAGCTGGTTTCGTGAGTATAGTGATTAAACTGTTTGTGACAGTTTGGTCATTTTTAATTTGTCCTGGTTTTGTTTTATAGGGGAAAAGAGAAAAAATAACGAACCATATTCCCTGGAGGACTCAAAAAGACCAAGGGTTGTAGGAGATATTCCTATTGAGTTGATCAATGAAGTGATGTCAACAATTACAGATCCTGCAGCAATGCTTGGGCCAGAGGTGAGAAACATATAGACCTGATCTGTCTATAAATGGCCAGTTTTTAATAAATATTCCACATGAACTGAGTAAAACAAAAGTCCACAAAACATGCTATACTATCAGTAAGAAACATACAGTCTTTAAAAGGGTATTTTTAGGTAAGCAAACACTATTGGTGAAATGCATCATTAAAATGAAGAATAGTTCTAAAATTTTTTAATGCTTTGTGTGCTGTTTGCAAAGAGATTTGAAACTATAATAGTGAAGAAGAAGCTTTGAGATTATTTTGTAATGTACTTTTTTTAGCAGGATAATTCCAGAGTATACTTTCTGTTGTTAATTATAGATTCATCATGTCAGACAAGGCAAAATATGTTCAAGTCCTGCAGAAGGATGAGAGACCCAAATTTAAATCTTCTGTTTAGTGCATAAGAGCTGATCTAAACACTTAGTTGCTCCTTCTTCCACAGTTGCTCTTTTTTTTTTTTTCCCTGGAAGGGAAAAACAAACAGAATTGCAGAATTGCACACTTTTTTTTTGGCTGGCTTTTCCTCCTTCTGTTCTCTTTGCCAGGCTATGTTTTGCAAGCCGCTCTTGTTTGCCAAGATTTAGCTAGAGAGTGCTGAAGGTTTGGAACCACCTACATTTCTTGCTCAAGATATGTACTGTGACTGATGGCTTTGCATATTTACAGTCTGGATGTTGGGGCTGGCAGTGACTAGAAAACTCAGCAGCCAAACTTCTTTTAAAAAAGTAAACAGTATGTACATGCAGGAATCTTTTGGCATTGTAAAGGGATCTTGAAAAAAGTTAAATCGTCTGTATGAATTTCATCTCTGTGCAAATATACATATGCAGTTGCTAGATATATAATGACAAAAACAGGAGGAATTATTAATTTTTTTTTTTTTTTTTTTCTTTTATGATAGTGATGTAGGTAGTGGAAAGCACTACTAAAATGAAAAGATAAAGCTGTGCCTCCAAAGCCATTCAAATCTCTGGTTTGTAATGTGTGTAGGCAAATCCATTACTATTTCTGTCCAAGCTAAAGAAAATGTGAAGACATGGTGACATGGACTTCAACAGGATGAGTCCTGTCCCCCGTCATGTTTTGGAACTTGCTGAGATATAAACATCACTGTTGCTACATAATCTTGAAAAGAAGCTTGAATATGCCTTTGTATACTGTAGCATAGATTTTATATCTGCTTATTTGATGTTGTCATTTCTTCTTTAAAGAAAAAAATAAAGAAAAGAGTAATCATCAACAGCTCAATTTTTCTATAAAAGATGGCTTGGGAAAAGAGCAGGGTTTGTTTGTTTCTTAAGGTTGTTCCATCAGAGGATGTGAAATATACACAATGTGATTATGTTCCTCTTTCGTACAGACCAACTTCCTCTCAGCGCATTCAGCCCGGGATGAGGCAGCAAGACTGGAGGAGCGCAGGGGGGTGATTGAATTCCATGTGGTTGGGAACTCCCTGAACCAGAAGCCAAACAAGAAGATCATGATGTGGCTGGTTGGTCTGCAGAACGTGTTCTCCCATCAGCTCCCTCGAATGCCAAAGGAGTACATCACGCGCTTGGTTTTTGATCCGTGAGTACGGCTGGAGAGGAGTTTCATGAGTGAGAGGGAGAGAGCATGGTGCTTGTTGCCGGCAGTGATTTTCGAATGGGCCAGCCCAGATACTGTAGAGGGGAGCTCTGCCGCTGCTACCCTTTTCATCACCTCTTCCAGGCACTGTGACTCTTGGCCAGTCCTACTGGCAACTAAATACTTTTTTTGTGGTTGAATAAATGAATGCTGAATTAATGAAGCTCCTACGTATGTTATTCTTATGAATGTTAGAACCAAAAATCAGAAAATAATTATGGTGTTCATTAGTGGTCTCTGGGCCCATACTAACTTGCAGACTGCTCTGTCCTCTGTTTTTGGAGTTTGTAAACCAAATGGCAGCAGAGATTGAAGGCTTTTCAGTGAGAAGAACTTGTGAAATTTATGAAGAACAGCATTTAAGTCAACATGGGGAAAATGCTTAGAATCACTCCTCGCATAAGTACATTGCTTTTCTCTTTATCCATGCACATTTCCTGCCTTGCTTTAGGTACAAACCTACACCATAGGCACTTGTAAAGAGATACATTGGCTGTAGCAGCATCCACAGGTTGCATGTTGTCCTTCATCCACCCTAGTGAACTGATGAATTGTGTTTAAGCAGGAAAAAAAGGTTTTTCTCTAGGTTCGTAGATATTTAAGCTCTGCCCATTCTGATTTTTATCTTCTGCCTAGCTGTTGTATTACATGGATGTTTTCCTTCTGTTTACAACACTCCTTTGCTGTTGATTTCAACCCTTTACAGTTTCAAGGCTGTTAGGTATCAATCTTCTTTTTGATCAGTACATTAAGGCTATTTGTAGCCCTGATGTTTTCTTTACCTTTTCCTCAGAAGTGTCTATTTTTTCACTGTTGCACTTCTTCAGAGTCTACTTCCAATCAGTGTATTTTCCCCAGATTTCTGCCTGTGGACAGTCCATGTCCAGTGAGGAACTAGGGGCCTACTACGCTGACTGCAGCACTTCACAGTGTAGTGTGCTTGTAGGCTCTTTGCTACATGTCAGTAGGGACCACAAAAGGAGCTCTGCTTGAGCTGATCTAGACAGCTGCCCAGCCTGGTTAGTGGTAGAGCCTACCTCCACCACCAGTGATATCAGCCACTGTCTTCGTGTCTGATATTATTGCTGCAGCAGTTATGAAAACATTTCTGGAATGATTTCCTCTGCTTTTAGCCTTGCCAGCACTTCCCTCTGCACTACTCTCTCAGCGCCAACAAGTTCTGCTGCTGCATGCTTTGTGCAGTCTCTGAAGCTCAGGCAGCCCAGTGCTGGGACAGGTGGACAGAACTTCAGTCTCCAAGCATAGGAGACCAACCCTGGGACTTTTTCCTGGGCTCTTCAGAAGGGATCAGCAAGGTTCTTGTGAGGACCAGCACCAGTCTGGACTCTTTTGCTTCTCCTATGTGAGGATAAATGCTGCTCGATTAGGAGGGAGAGGCAGTACTGAGAACTTTTCTGAATTCAGGAGTCTTAGGAGCACTGTGATCTCAAGCAGAGGCTACTAGTTGAAGAAGTTCAGGTTTCACAATAACCAAACATCTAAGTAAATTTTGAAGCAGTGGTCTGGGGCCATGGCCTCCTCCCACATTTCTCTAGGCCCTTCTTTATTGGGAAAGACTCTTCTAGTAGGTTGATAGGAACTCCTGGTTGTTAAAGTGCTCTTCAGTATAGATACAGCTGGAGAGCAGATGTGCTTGAGGAAGAGATATAGATATTGCTACAGCAAGAATATTGCTCCCCTAGGTGCCTTTTTTGAACAGTTGACCCAAAGGAAGCAAAATGAATAGCCTAGACAGCTGAGAAACCCAGTATCTGCCATGATGTCCAGGGACACTAGTTGGAGACCTACACTGAGTAGTGCATAGACAGAAACCTCATCCAGTAGGAGATAGTGGAGTCTAACTGTTCTCTTCCCAAGACTTTTCAGCTGTTAATGTAATTATGATCTATTTTGTTTGTATTTCCAAAGTGGTCATCCTTACTAAATCTTTTTTCAACAACTCAAACATGAAGAAACAAAATTAAAAATACGAGCTACTACACACTGCTGTCATTCTACAAATAAAAAACACTAAAATAAAGACAAAAAAAAAAAAAAGAATATGTACAATATGTATATTCTACTTCAACAGTGACATTTAAAATACAACTACTTTTCAGACTGGCCTTTTTTGGAAGAGGCTCATTTTTGGCACCAACTTTTCTTCACACCAAAGATATCTTCTCTGAATTTACAGTATTGTTTATACAATTTATATTATACTGTGTACTGAATAATCTAGAGAACAGCTGCAGTGCAAATCTTTCCAGACCTTGAGGATGATGCTAAAATTCTTGGTTCTTGATCAGGTTTGCAGAGTTCAGATTGCACCTTGCTTTATCTTTCCTAGCAGTCAGTGTAAGTGCAACAGAAATGTATATTTATTCTGGTCTCCATTCCACTAGGAATTAGATTAGAAATATGAAATATCATTTATTGCTTGATCAACTGTGTTGGAAACCGATGGCACAGCTATTCAGAGTACATGCAAGGAAACAGGAATCCCTTAGAAAAGACTTGCTGTCCTGTAACTCCATTAATTTCTAATTTAGGCAGGCTAAGATCATACTGAGAACTATGCAATGGCACAACTGCCAGTAATATAGTCAACAAAAGCAATATAACTCTTATTAATGGGAGTACTCTAGTATGTAGGAGTACTTGGCAAGGCTAGGACATGCTGCATAATGATGAATTTTATGGTAAATTCAAAGCATGATGTTAAGACAGGAACTCTTCAGTAGATACAGACAGATATCTTAACAGAGGCATATACAGTTGCAGTGGCACCATGGAAAGAAGTGAATCAAGTTTCTGAAAAAAGGAAAGTAATGGCACATTATGTACTATGTACGTGAATTAAAATGAATGTTATTTTTGTCTACTCAGGAAACACAAGACTCTTGCATTAATAAAAGATGGTCGTGTTATTGGTGGTATCTGCTTCCGAATGTTCCCTTCCCAAGGATTTACAGAGATCGTTTTCTGTGCTGTGACTTCCAATGAGCAAGTCAAGGTAAAATTAACTCTCCACTAGAGTTTATTAAATGCATATGAATACCATTTACCAGTGCATATACTCCTAATTTTGTAGTCACATTGAATATATTGAGCTACCAAACAGAAATTGAATTTGAAAGATACAGTGCTTCTGAATGTACCATAGAAAACCTAAATAATTGTGCAGATTTAAAATCTTCAGAATAATAGTAGGGCTATTTTCTAAGAAAAAAAGACACGTTCCTCAACACAAAAATAATGGTAATTTTTCTTCCATTCTTGGATTATTCACTTATTTCTTCAGAACTGCCTCTCAGTGTGGCATAACACCTCACAGTTGGCTGAAATAAGTATGGCTTGCATGTGTTTGTAATTTATGTTCAATCACTTTTTGATGTTACACAGCTTCAATGAAAATTAGGTATATCGAATAAATTAAGTATAGTTTTACAACTCAAAATAAGCATATACTATTTTGCATACTTATTTTGTCCAGTTTACAAAATGTTCTCAGTGTTGAGCTGTAATGTTGGGAGAATGTAAAGCACTATAAATATACAGGAGATTGTGCTCCCCTTCATCAGGATTACAGGTAAATCTAACTGGGAGTATTTGGTTCAGGATTTTGCCTTTAGATGGTGCTGTAGCTACATGTTTTTCAGTTGAAATTGTTAAAGCTGAGATGTGGATTAATTTAGAGTTTCTAGCAGATGAACAAGCAGAAACTGTGTGAAAGCCTGTGACAACTTTTAGTACTTGAATTATATTTGAATTTATGAGACTCTTTGAATTCGTAAGGTTAACATTTCCATAGACACAGTATATAAAAAAGTACTTAAAGTGTTTTATATGCACAGTAACAGAGCACGCTGTAGGTATGTTTATTCTATGCTTAAATAATTCATAAAAGGTGTTTTAATTAAACTCAAGCATTCAAGTGCGCTACAGGAGTTAAGCTGCCAAATATTTGTTGTGGTTCTCAAGGGTTAACCTTTCCGAACATAATGGAGCAAAAATCTGACTCCTCACAGTGCCTACCTAGGTTGCAAATGCACACATAAAGCACAGTTTCTTCTGTTACCCTTTGGGTGCCTCGATGTTTGTGGAGTTCAGTTGACTATTTCTTAATTTTGGCCTTCCCACATTCCTTTCTAAGTAAGATGACCCCCAGCAGCAGATAAGTGAGAAAAAACAAATGTTCACACAGAGATATCAATGCAAACTCTTGGGAAAAATAAACACATTTTAATTCAGTTTGAGGCTGGAGTAAGAAATATGGATACTGTTTTATGTGTGATCTTTAAAAGTTAATTTGGTTTTGAGATAGATTGATGCTATATTATAAAACTATTTTAAATTGTATTGTACATGACTTTGTTTCTCTTTAGTACTGTTGGACTTTGGCAAGCATTTGTGAGAACAAATAAATCCTGGGGCGGTTATAAAAATAATAAATCAACTGAAAATATTTGAGCTAATTGTCATCATAATTTCTGGAATTTCTTAGAGACAAAAAGATGACGATTAGTGTTAGAGATTAGCTGCTTTGGGATTACTAGAATGAATTGCAATGTTTCAAGTTGTAAGTAAAATGTCTCATACACTGTTTCTTGCACCCTGTTGATGAGAAGGGAAGTGAAAAGCTTGGGTGGCTTGTACTTCTTGCACTTAATTAAAATGTTTTTCTTTAAAATTTATGAGACTTTCTGTCCTCCGCTGAGTTATGAAATTTGCAATTATCTCTTCGTTATTTTGAGCACTTCTGAGTTCTAAGAAATGCCATGCCACTTAACATGCCATCAGTTGTAAAACTGCTTTGTAATTAATGCTGTGCTCAATATCTGCCGCTTTAACAAATGACTATTCTGCTCTAAGAGCTTCCTCAAATCCAGAAGTATTTATTTTTACATAGACAACATCTTCATTTTGAGTATGAGGTCTGAATAACAGATGCTCCAAACAATATCAGGAAAGGAAAGATAAATGCACTAATTTTGTGCCTAGAGTGGTACATTTTTCAAGAATGTATGTCACTACATTTTCACTACTAGTGTATCACTGTGTTTTGTTTTGAATTTCAGCAATTACCTAACTTGCTTTTATCTGGCTGTTTTCATGTTTGAGGCTATTAAATTTTCAGTCATAAGTACATATTTTCTAATGTACATTTCCTAGTTACATAAATAAAATTTTCCCCAGCTTTCAAGAACAGTATTCAAAAACATTCTATGTACATTTGTGAAAATATCCAGTTATTCTCCAAGACATTAAAATTTGAACGCATGGAGAAACAATGCATTATTATGGGATTTCCTGTCTTTTACTTTTTTTGTCTCGCAGCAGAAGGGGAAGACTATAGCTCACTTGGAAGTGTGAATAAATGGAAACTTTTGTTTACTTTGGGGTTGAATGAAAATGAAAACTATTCCTGTGTGCAGTCAGAAGGCATAGCTATTTATTTTTATGCTACCTATTGCGGTAATAGCTATTTCACTGTTCCCTTTTATGCCCCATGATCAAAGATGGAATCTTTGAGGAAGAGGCTGTTTCTGTTGCAGATACATAGAACTCAGTAAAAGAGAGGCCAGAATGGTTTTCTCTAGAAGGAGTTGATGTGGCAGTCCCTCTGTCTTGCAGATTTTAAGTGATGTGACAAAGATGGGATGCCTTATTATTACAATATATGTAATTTTGTTTCTATTAGGAGATGGTAACTTAAAAGAAGAAAAATTTTTTGCATGTTGAATTACACCTTTCAAGACAATGTACCCTTTTGAGGTACACTTTACTATGAAGAAAGGTTGAGGGAACTGAGCTTGTTTAGCTTGGAGAAGAGAAGGCTCTGTGGAGACCTTATTGTGGCCTTCCAGTACTTGAAGGGAGCAGTTAAACAGGAGGGGGAATGGCTGTTTACGAAGGTGGATAGTGATAGGACAAGGGGGAAGGGTTTTAAACTGAAACATGGGAGATTTAGGTTATATATTAGGAGGAAGTTTTTCACTCAGAGGGTGGTGACGCACTGGAACAGGTTGCCCAAGGAGGTTGTGGATGCCTCATCCCTGGAGGCATTCAAGGGCAGGCTGGATGTGGCTCTGGGCAGCCTAGTCTAGTGGTTGGCGACCCTGCACATAGCAGGGAGGTTGAAACCAGATAATCTTTGAGGTCCTTTTCAACCCAGGCCGTTCTATGATTCTATAATTCTATTATTTACCACTAGAGAGATAATAGGTTTGGGGCTCTCCTAGATGTGAATCAGGCATCAGAAGCTGCAATATTTTGTATTCCCTGCTAGGTCACAAAGATATTCCTACAAGGCTGAAAACTGTTAGGTCTGGAGTACACCTCACTAAGTTATTTATGACAAAATCTTTAAAACAGGATCTAGAGGAAACACTGCATTTTGTAAACCAGTTTGTAATAACTCTTGGTTCACAGTTTCTAATATTTGCTTTCCCAAAAGGCTTCAAAATGTCTTTTTTCTCTTACATTTCACATAGGGTTATGGAACTCATCTAATGAACCATTTAAAGGAGTACCACATCAAACACAACATTCTCAACTTTCTCACGTATGCAGATGAATATGCTATTGGCTACTTCAAAAAACAAGTAAGTCACACTAAGAAATTACTTGGTGCAAGAAGTTTACTTCTAGAAGTGATCGAACTGAATAAACAGACAGAGTAATTAGATATGCATAGTGTGAAACTGCAACTAGACATAAGGAGTTTTATTTTTACTTTTTGTACTGTAAGGGAGGTGAAATGGAAAATGTTGCCCAAAGAGGTTGTAGAACTTCTCTGTCCTTGGGAGTCTTCAAGACTGGACAGAGCACTGAATGGCCTGATCTTACGACCTCCATGAGTCTCTTCCACTCCCATTTATTCTATGATTAAATGTACAATACTGAGTTTGTTTTTTACACATTCAGAATGGATAAATTGTAAGCTTGTGATTCTACTATAAGACCTATGCGGACAGACTCCTTTTCGCCTCTGAAATGTCCTTTCCCAAATTTGAAATTGCTCAGTAACCTGGTAAGACTGAAGCCTTTCACTGTAAATGGTGAGGCAGAAGTCCTGGTTGGCTTCCTGTTTTTCGCCAAGGTTTTATAGAAACCACTGCAACGTAAGAATGAAACAGAGCCCAAGTGAGAGTCTTACACTGATTTTATTGTATTTGTTTTTCACTTTATTTTTTTTTAACTATATGAAGACTGCAGTATATCAGTATATATGTTGATATATATATAAAATTACAATTTGGTTCTGAATTATCATAGCCGTTTCATTTAAAAATACTTAAAAAGAAAATAGCGTAATGACAACTTCAATTTATTTCTTTTTCAGGGTTTTTCCAAAGATATTAAAGTACCAAAAGCAAAATATGTTGGCTACATCAAGGATTATGAGGGTGCCACATTAATGGGATGTGAATTAAATCCAAGGATTCCCTACACAGAATTTTCGGTCATCATTAAAAAACAAAAGGAGGTAAAAGCTGAAATGAAACACTGAATATTGTCATCCGTTTAGATAGTCTGAAGCCATCTAGGAACACTAGTGCCACTTAGTGTCAGGTTTTCTCTCATTTTCTTTGATGCTTTAAACATTGAAGTGTATATTTTTCTCTTTTTTTTCAAGTCTCAGTGCCATACTTCTGCAGTTTAAGCATTAAAAAAAGTACAGATATTTTCAGCTGTATTTAATAACTAAATTGATTCATTAAGATATATTAAGATTTTAATGTTTTAAAGTACAAATCTAGACTGGGTTTTCTTAAATTCCAGGTTGTCCCTTTTTGAAGTTAATGTTAGTGAATCATAGTTTTCAATATAATAGCAATTTATAAGCAAAATACTTAAGACATTTCCAGTTGTGTTTAAATACCTTCCTAGACATTTAAAGAAGTAGAAATTACAAGGTTAACCTTATTCTTCCAAGGATAGTCTAATCTCATAACTTCTAATTTTGTTAAAATGCTTCTTTGTGGAACAATCATTTTCCTTCCGCTAGAACTATTTGGCCTGTGCTGACAAAAAGAAAGAAAGAATCTGAGGGTTATGCACTTAGTATGCTTATCTCTTCTCTCTGGTGACCAAGGGAATAACATGAATCTGCATCAGGGGAAAATTACACTGGATATCAGAAAAAGGTTCTTCACCAGAGGGTAGTCAGGCACTGGAACTGGCTCCCCAGTGCAATGGTTACAGCCCTAAGCTGCTACAGTTCTAGAAGTGTTTGGGCAACGCTCTCAGACATAGGGTTTGATTTTTAGATAGTGCTGTGAAGAGGTCCTTTTCAATTCAGATATTCTATGATTCCAGTAAAAAATAACTTACTGGATAGGTTTTGATAACTAAAGTCCATATGGCACCAATAGTTATTTTTACCTCTTATATCTGTTTGTTTGGGTTACTCTTCAGATTCCAGTGTTTTTTTGGACCCATCATTTCTTCATGGATGGGATGTTGTTGGGCTGGGCACATAACACTTATCTCTTGTAGTATGCTACAGTTGCTTCTCTTAGACATGCCAAATAGTAGTAATACAGTTATAGGCTCAAACCATCTGGGCTGGGGAAGCCTTTTTTGTCATTTATGAGTAGAATATAGGTTCTGAAGAGTAGCATCGACTTTGACTTCCTAAAGGTAAAATCTTCAGCAAATCCTGCATTTACATGCAGGCTTTGAAATCTCCAGATGCTTCTAAAATATTGCAATATGAGAACAAATGTGTCTTGAAATTTCTGACTAGGATGTGTGGAAATAGTTGACAAGGACCAGCTGTTGGAGTTAGAGGCAGTTCCCCAACAACTTCCAGGAAATTTCCTTCCCTACATCTTCCACCTGCCCTGGGGCTTTGCAGGCTGTGATCAGTGAGATATGACTCCTTTTCTCCAGACCTGTACCTTAGTAGACATCAGAGAGACTTGCTAGACTCACCTACAGAATTAGTGCTTGGCCAGGTATCTTGCCTCTGTTACCCGCTTGTATTTGTAAGGACCATAAGATCAGGATATGAGTGTTTTTTTGCTCATCATGGTTTTTGCATTAATCTTCTTTGTTACTTTTTGTTTTCTCTGCTGCTTTATTACAGATCATTAAAAAGCTTATAGAAAGGAAACAAGCTCAGATTCGAAAAGTTTATCCTGGCCTTTCTTGCTTCAAAGATGGAGTACGACAGATTCCTATAGAAAGCATCCCTGGAATTAGTATGTATCAACCTCTTTTAATGTAGAACAGAAGCAGAACAAGCCAAGAAATGTCCAAGATTATAAATACTAATACAATCACTTATTTATTTTTTACTAATACGCAATTGATTTTTCCTCTGTTAATTTGATTCCAATGAAGATTATTGCATTTCCATTACAGTTGATGTCTTCAGTACATCCTCGAGGCATCTCAGGCTGATGCTCTTTTGTGTACATGTGTTTAATTTGATTTACATCAGATCCATCTTTGATTTATATCACAGTATAGTCAGCAATTTCGATGTCACCACTGATGCACTGCACTCCTGAATAAGGTTGAATTCTGTGCTAAACATGGACTTACCTGGACTTAGAACAGGACAAAATAGATTCAGAACATTGAAATATCTTTTCTTTTTTTTTCTTTTCTTTTTTTTCTTTTTTGTTTTTTATTTGCTCAGCACTGTTTTTCTGCAGTTTATTCTATTTCCTTAGGGAATCAAATTGAACAACCTTTCTATCTTTTTCTTTACAGAGGTTATGGTAAAATATGTATTGAATTACTTTTACAAATGGGTGTATCACAAAATAATATTTTAGAATCTTTTCAGCAGAAGGAAGAAGGGTCATGCAGAAAATTGAATGGGGCTCAAAATTAGGTTTTGCGTTTCTTATTAGGAGTAGCTTTTATGAAAACTAACCTATCTTGCTATGACAGTGCTGAAATTGCTTATATTTTTTGAGCTGCCATAACTCAGTTAATGTTTTGACCTACTGTAGTTCTCATGTAATCTCTCATGCTGTTGGTGTACAGGAGAGACTGGCTGGAAACCAAGCGGAAAAGAAAGAGGGTAAGTGCTGCACAGAGAAGAATGAACTGGATTTGAGATTCTTTTGAGAAAAGTCTTTCAATAATGTCATTTGAGATTTCCTTCCATTCACTGGAAAACAATCTGCCAGGGACGTGTTCATAAGTGTTTTGTTTTACTTTTTATTTTGCTTGAATTTTTGGAATTGCTTTTAGGTAAGATGCACTTTACTGGAATGAAGATCTGGGATTCAAACTAATCTTTTTGTATTAATATTTTCTTTCAAGTAAAGAGCCCAAGGATCCAGATCAACTTTACAGCACATTAAAAACCATCCTGCAGCAGGTGAAGGTGAGTGCTAGTTCTAGCTTACCTTCTATAAAGATTTTAAAATAATTTCTAATATAGAGTTTCCATATTAGATACCTTACTTTTTTCTTTACCAAAGAGCCATCAAAGCGCTTGGCCCTTCATGGAACCTGTGAAGAGAACAGAAGCTCCTGGATATTATGAAGTTATAAGGTTTCCCATGGGTAATGCCATTAACATTTTCTAAGTATAGCGTTTAAAAATCTTTATAGCTAAAGGCGTAACAGTCAAATTGTAATCTGATTGTTTTATGTTGAAAGATACATTATTTACAGCTGGATAACTTGCAGCTCTGAAGTGCTAAGAGTATGAAGCTGTGATTTTAAGTTTGACTAGTCTGTGATCTTTCTGAAGCATTTATGAGGTATACCTGTGAAATCTCAGTATGCCCTTAGAGACTCACTGTGAAGCTCTTAAAAGATGCAGTCATCTCGAACCCTCTGGGATTTAGCTGGTTTACGGGAGTTGTATGAATATGTTCTTGTGCGGTAACTGGTCATTGCAGTTCCTACTGCTACGCTAAAAAGTCTGATGGCAAACTTTCAAGAACACCTGTTCGAATTGCTTTGAAAACTAGATTTAAACTTTCTAAATTCCATAGAGAAGACTTCATCAGAAGTGCAAGAGTTTTCGATTTAACCCTTAACGAAGGGCTTGCTTGCTTCAATTTAAATTTAGGAAAATTCTTTATTCAACTGCAACACGAATCATTTCTTGTAACTTTTATGTTTGTGTTTTAGACATGCCAGAGCTATTTTTTTTTCCCCATGCAGCTATTGTTTATGTGGGATGACTTGCAAAGGAAAGTACACAAAAACTGATAACATTTTTCTCTGCTTTTGACTGCTGTCCTGTAACTTCCGTAATGATCAGTGCTATTCTAAATAGATGCTTGTTTTGATCACTATTGCAGCAGATTTAAAAGTGAATCCTGGTATTCCTTCATTGTTTATGCAATACTCACCTCCATCTTTCTGACTTCTATATCTTTTAATGTTATTAGAGAATGAAATACAAGTTCATTGCAGGCTACTATCACTCCTTTTAGTGGTACAGTGTTCATGTTGCTTTGTATAGACTCCTTGCCTGTTTGTACCAATTTGTGTACTTATTAAAATAGCAGCCAGCTTCCTCAGTCCCTGACACAAATGTATTTTCTAGCAATGAAGAAAAAGAACGTTGAGTACCATCCCTTGGCAGAGTTTTCTTTCTCTGCTTTTCTGATGCCTGTTCTCTTTTGTGTTCATACAGAAATAAGGATTTTAAGTTAACATGCGTTGCATGGTATCATCATAATGCTTTACTTGTATGCTCCTCAGGTCTTCTCCAGCAGAGCTCGCAACAGCTTTGCCTCACAGAGCATTTAGAGGAGAGTTAGGGACACTTCACACCCACATGAAACTCAAGACAAGTATGCGAACAGACAAGAATGAGTTTTGAAGAATTAAAAATAAACTCAATAAACACGAAATTGTTCTTACAGTAAAATACGGCTTAGGTCCAGGGGCTCACCTGGTCTTGTTGAAACTAAAAAGTGGAATAGGCCTTAGAAATAAGGCAAACTGTAGCTTCACCATTTCATGTCAAGTGGCACATCAACATGAAGGGATATTGCGTAAGATACTGTTTGAATCAAACATTGTTAATCTATTTTTTTCCTGTACAGATCTCAAAACAATGAGTGAACGACTCAAGAATAGGTACTACGTGTCTAAGAAATTATTCATGGCAGACTTGCAGCGAGTCTTTACAAATTGCAGAGAGTACAACCCCCCTGAGAGTGAATACTACAAATGTGCCAATATACTGGAGAAATTCTTCTATACAAAAATTAAAGAAGCTGGATTGATTGACAAGTGACACTGTCTTTTTTTTTAACAACCAAACCAATCAATCAGTGTGCCTACTTTATGGGCAGGGGAAGCCATTATATATCTGAGTTGTGGGACTTAGAAGGTTTTGAAAAACTTCTGTTTAACGATTAGCACTTTTAAAAACCATTTCAGTTTTGCAAACATGTATTATAATGAAGTTACAAAAATTATTTTATTAAAATGCTTTATAATGTATTTAATTATTGATTTTTTTTGTGTTCCCACTACCGTGTGTTCATCATAACCTTCCCAGCCTCAGAAAAACTACAAAATATGGGAAGTTGCACTTGTTTGGGAATATGAAGAAAATTCCCAGACAACGAATGTTATAGCTTACCTAATGCAGTAACTATTTGAAATGCTTTATGATTTTTTTCCCCATTAAAAAGAAAACGCAGTAAGGGAGAACAAAGGGAGGGAGGGAATGTCTGAGACACTTATTTCATTGTAGAATCTTTTTATAGTATATTATTTTTTAAAAGAAACATTCAGCTGGTTGAGAAGCTGTGAGAGAACAGCCAGTTCCAAAAAAGAACTGCCTACAACATTTGATAGATGCAAGATTTTCTATTCTTTTTTTTTTTAGTAAATATTTAACCTGCAAATTGTAACCTCATAACCACTATTAAAAGAAATAATTAAAAAAAAAAAAATCAGACTAGATACATAGTGTCATAATGACTTACTTATGCAGGACATAAGTACTCAAAACATCTTATAAGGCTCCAATTTAATTTTACCATATTTAATTTTAATTGGCTTAATGACATTAAGGCTTTGATACACTTAATGATCCACCCCATTTAATACTCTTCACTCATAAATTCTTCAGGTTATTCTGCAGAGACAAGAATATTGTACACAAAAGTCAACGTATTTCAGCTTCAATCTTATATACTTGCTTCTGTGGTAAACTGAATTTTCTACCAAGCTTTATTGTAAATACTTATTAACTGTGATTATTTAGACCCAGGAGCATATTAACATTTTACAACTCACGTTAGCGTATCTTCAAACTGAGCACATATGTAATATATATATTTTGCTGCCTACACTACATTTAAGAGGTACTTCTAACTTCCTAATTGAGATAGTACAGGCCAAAAAGTCATCACTTGACATTTTCTAATTAGAGTTTGTAACTATAATGCTTTTGTGAAAAACAAATTTAACACTCATTCTTAGTGTTTTATATTTACAGGTGATACACTGGTAACGTTCAGTAGTTATAAGGCTGGAAAAAACCCCACCCTATGCTGCATCAAGGAATATATTCCTGCAAAATACCTGTGCAATGTTAAATCAGTTCAGCAAGTAGATGTGAGGAGCTAGCTGGTAGTAAACGTGGTATATACGAGGTATTCAAAACGTTAACACTAGAATTGCCACAGTGTTTCACATGAGATTAGTCTGAGCTACATTTGGATCTATAACTAAGGTACAAAGAATTTTTTTTTTACTAGCCAGTACCAGATGCTATGATCCGGTTTTGTAGATTGGGCCTACAGGTGCACCTGTAAGCTTGGTATCCTGTGAAATTTTGTTATTTTCAGAGTAGATTTTCTTATTGTATTTCAATCAGATTGTCTCTTCTATATTGAAACATTTGTTTTCTAATTTAAGAATTAATATTTTCATAGATACTGTGCAATAAAGTTACAGTAGAATATGTGGTTTTGCAAATGCTTTAACAGCTGATGAATTTTACATTTGTAAAATTAATATATTGTATTGGTACAGAATAGTTTTAAATTATATATGTACAAAATCTTACTTGGTCTCTTCTTCTTTTTCATTAGTTCCTGCACTGCAAATATACACACAGAAACAATTTTCACTACTGAGTACCACGAATCTGTATGAATGCAGTCAATGCGTTTTCCACGTGCACTTGAAAGAAACTATTCAAGAAGTTCATCGGGAGCATTTAATTGGCTACAGTATACAAAGCTGAACTGAGAAAGTAGAGAGAGAGGTGAAGGTTCCAAGCATTCCACTTACTTATTCCCAAGCTTCCCATTAGCTGAGCTACAGTGCTGTCATCCCAGTCTCCTTAAAGACTCAAACAATTCCTTGAAAAACCAAGTCAGTCTCAAAGCATGTCATTTGCTTTTTTTTTTTTTTTTTTTTTTTTTTTTTTTTTTTTTTTTGTGTCCACTAGAGCCCTTTAGTGTCAGCATACAAGGCACTGAGAAGTAAACAGTCACATAAAAGCATATGGTCCATAAGGTAGTAGGTAGCATTCAAAAGAGATTTAGTGTTTTCCTGGAGACTTCTAAGAATACCAGTCAAGAGACGTGAGCTATATTCAGAGTACTTCCTAGAGCTGTGATTCCTCAAACTTATATATATATATATATAAAGTTATAGAACATATATATATATAGTTATAGAACAAAGTTATAGACAAATATATATATATATATCATATATATTATTTGTCTATAACTTTGTTCATTTCCCATGCCTGATAAACAACTATTTGCAGATGGTTGAAAGAAAATTGAAATTAAAAAAAAAGTACACCTAAAGTTCAACCCTTCTGTTGAAGTCCATATAGTGCTAAAGAGTTTCAGAACAAAGATAACGTCCAGAGTCACAATTTTAGGGAAACTTGCTGAACATATTCAGACTGCAAGGAGATGCAGCTTTTTATTGGAACTGCTAGGACAGTCATTTAAAAACGTTATCAGTAAAACAGCAAATCAACACTACATTTATCACAGAAAAGGAGAGCTCTGATAACTATTTTAGCAGGACAGGAAAGATAGGCAATCTTGCAGAGCGAGTAAAGAACTTGTATTTTTGTACTTTCCATTACTTATGTTGAATGCAGCTTTTCCCTTTTTATCGATGTACCCATTAACACTTTTAAACGTCCCTGAAGTGAAGAAACACGCTATGTTTTAAGCGCTATAGAACCTTGAAATCTTGCTGGATAGCTTCCTTCCAGTGTTTTTTTTTTTTAGCTTTCTGCCTATTGTTGTACCAAATAGTAAGTTTTCCTCTGATAAACGTTCTTACACAGAAGGAGCAGAATTATGAAGTACCTAACAGTAAAGCCCAGTGCTCTGGCTTACAGTTTACTTCCAGTCCCCAGAACAGAAAGCTCTTTGCAACACTTGCAGATAACCAGATAAGATTAGGAACAAAGCAAATTAAGTTTAACTTACGTTTGTAGTAGTAACCATCAACTAGAATTGAAACTTTTGAGAGGTCTCACAACATAAATGAATTACAATTGACAATGTTACTTCTCAGTATGAGAAGAGGAGGAAAGGAATGCACTGGCGTTCACTGTGTTTAAGCTGACACTGCTACCCTTCAAGCAACTATGGAAACCCCGTAGAAAGGAGTCAAATCAATTCTGAGTTCTTTCCAATGCTAACGCTTTTATTGTAGGCTTCAATATGAAACTAACTGTTACATAAATAACATCTGTACAAACATGGATAACATTTGAAGTACCTGAAGTTTGCTTGCGCCAACCACAGTCAGATGAAGAAGTGTTTAAGTCGGAAAATTTTGCTTATCTTTTTCATCAGATATATATGACACATTTACAAATTCACAAAGTAGGATGTCTCCCAAAAGAGTTTAAGTGGAATCACTCTAGTTATAAAAGTAATCTCATGTCGTCCACATCCTTAAGAATAAGTCACTTGATTAAAACCAAAACGCACTTTGTCTTGTATCCAGTTAGACACCTAGAGATAGTTGCATAGTGTGAGTTTGCTGGCTGAAGGATTTCCTCTCTTCATAGTTCTCTTAGCATCACAGAAAATCTCAACAACCAACAAATTTCTCGTTATATTTTGAAAGAGATTTCTTTTTGGTGGAACTGCGTTTAGCATCTTTTTTCTGCTTGAAAATTGGAGAATTCAGAAAGCAGACATCTGTAAATGGATCTCCTCTTCTAAGTTTCCTGTTTAAAAAAAAAAAAAAAAAGCAGCTTATTTGAGTTCTCTTTCCTCCCTTACTGAAAACATTAACTTCCCATTAGTAAGTTCAATTTCACATCAACTGTTTCACACTACTGCCAACAGACTCCTCTTTGAATATTTTGCTAAGAACTTATTAGCAGTATTTAAGTACCCTTATCAAATCATTTATTTAATGGATTATCATTAACTTGATATCAAACTGAAAAAACACCCACCCTGCAATACTTGGTTCCTTATAGCTCACACTAAGTGTACAGCTTCTTCGTTTGCGTTTTGGAGATGGTGATCTTTCACCTGCAGGGCCAGGTGCGTTCCCTTTGCTTAGGAGTGATGAAGCAATATTAGTAACATCACAGAGATGACCATGAAATGACTTAGAAGGTTGCCCTACAAAAAAAAAAAAATTAAGAAAATTAGTCGTGCTTCATCAAAGGTTGCTTTAAAGACAACTCAGGCAAACATACCTTAATAGACAAAGTCATTGAATGGACTAGACATGAAGAGACTCAACTATAACTATCAGTTCTATCTTTCAGTGTCTCCCAGATTATGCTTTTGATCTCCCTTTTTCAGACTCAGCTTTAGTACACCTTGAAATACAACTAAAATACAATGTTAATTCATTGTTGAGCAATTTCTTAAATAAAACTTAAGTTCAATTTCTGCTGTGAGGAAAAAGGTGGACAAAAGAATGAATCCAGTTATTTTCAGCAACATTATTCTGTTTCTATTAAAAAAAAAAAAAAAGCCTAAACCTCTGGAACAATGATACAGCTCAATGAAACATTGAAACAATTACAGAGCACTTCCCAAACTTACTAATAGACTTTTCACTTGATTTATTGATTTCAGTCTCCTTTTCAGTCTCTTCTTTATGGAGTTTCTGCTCACGCTGTGCCAGACATCTTTTAGACCTCGGCCTTACATGGATTGGTGATGTACTCGTCTCATCCACTGAACTTTTCCTTTTTTTTGATTTGCTCTTATAAGGTACATAAAGGCTATCATCTGAATCTCCTTCAGTATCACTCAGCTCGCTGCTATTAGATTCAGATGACTCTTCTTTGTCATCCACATCACTATCTGTGTCATTCACCTTATTTTGTCGAAAAGGTGTAACGTGGACGCTCTCTTCAAAATTAAAATCATAAGCATCACTGGAACCACTCAAGATGTCCAACTTTTCTTTGAAAGTCTCTTTACTTTGTCTTTTCTTTGATCTTGGTCTGGAAGTATCTTTAGTCCCTCCCATTTTCACCTTCTGATCCTTTTCTCTCCTTACTTGAGAGTCTTCTCTGCTTTTACATGCACGCTGTTTAAGATCTGAACTGTTGCCTGAACTGACCCTTGCAGTTTCAGAATCCATCTGCCTTAACACCAGCTCTGAGCCTACTTTGTCCACCTGAGAAATACCTGAATGTATGTTTTCCACAGTACACACATCTAGACTTTCCTCAAGCCTGATTTCATCCTGTTTAAAAGGCTCTTTAGCTGAATCAGATGCATCCAAATGGTCCAAGACAGCAGTGCAAAGTTCATCTCTACTTGTCATCTTCAAACAGCGGCGCCTGGTAGACACATTCTTTGTTAACACATTACCAAATCCATCTTCTCCACTTGAAGAAACATTTCCCAGCGCTGACACAATGTTGTACGCATGAAAATCAGATGTTTGCCCTCGTAATTGAAAAGAAAGAGTCACATTAAAACTAAACAGTAACAATACAAAGAGGTTTTATTCAAGTTCTTAATCTGTCAAAAATTATGACTATCTTAGAATTTTCTCAAGAGATTTGTATATCCTAATACATAGCAATCAAGATAAGTTATGTTTAATACAACCTCCAGGCAGAAAGTGGTTAAGAATACTAAAATCAGGATTTTCCTGTACTGTTTTATTTGGAGAGGTTACCCACAGGTCTTTCGTTTCTTCAAATATTTTGCACTTTTAACAGTTGTTGACTTTTTAATTGCATGACTAAAGATTAATTTACTCTGATCAACTGTTTGGTAGATAAATGAAACTAGGTTGCAGATATATGGAAGAAAAAGCATTTTCAAGCTGATCCCCTATTTTGTTATGCACCTTCATTCAAAAAGCTTACCAGCTAGCCAGTATTGAAAAGCTCAGATAGTAATAAATGAAAACTAGTTGCCAATTATATCAAAAGCAGTAATTCAGTTTTAAACTTGTATTCACACATGCTTTCCCTGCTTTTGAATAGAGCAATGCCAAATACTTCAATTTGTTTACCTTTGTCTGGAATTATTTTGGTTAAGGAAGTGCCACTGTCAAGTTCCTGACAGATCTTGAACATGGAATGACCCAGCTCACTTTTCTCACAATCAGCTTCCAGCCTATGTTGAAGTACTTGATCATCTCCATCAGCAGGCTGTGGAAACTCTCTGGAAAAAATACTGAAGGTAATATTTACTGAATAGCAATATACTTTATAACAACGAGCTGCATCTATTATACAGAATTTATTCCCCTTTCTTACAAAATTAACTGTAATGGAATTTTCAAATACTTATATGTATTAACAAAAGATACTTACACAGAACTTCTCTCTCCTATGCCACTGGAATTATTTTCAAGCACTGAAGTACACACTCTCTGATTCTGTGGAGAAAATAAATCTTACTTCAACTCAACAGCTGAAATAAGCTTGGGCCATATAAAGATTTTAGAAAGTAGCCCAATTGCACACAGAAGAGCCAAAAGGACCCTTGGTTGCTTTTATTTGCTTCCTGTCTGGCTGACATAAAACACTGCAGGAACTCACTTAGTTCCATCAAGACAACAGTAACCCTCAGCCCAATCATACATAGTTGACAGGGTAAGGAACTGTGAGGATGATACAGCGAGCAAGACACAAAACCATAGAGAATCAGGGTGCACCTCTCACCCTACAGCAGAGCCTCAGTCCTGCTACACACCCACATAGAGGTACTACTCTGACCTCCAAACTGAGCCTCAAATCTCAAAAGCTGAAGCAGCACAAATGCACACGAAGGAGTAAGGGAAAGAATTCACAGAAAACCTTCCTCCCCAGAGAGGAAAAGGTACTCACTACACTTCTGGAACACAAATCCTTCACTGGGCCAAGGAGATCAACTGATTCCAGTAAATTCTGAGAAACTTTTGAAATTATCTCACCCAAGGCTGACAGTCTAGTCTAATGGACAAGAGAAGGAAAACAACATTGTTGTTGTTATATTCAGGTATCGGCTACTAATGTAAAATCCTTTCACCAGTATCACGAGATAACTAAATTCTAGAGATACTGTATAAAATACCTGTAATCAGGTGTTTTAACTGTGATTACAAAGAAAGTTATATGCATTAAGTTCATTTTTGTGAAGCGTTTAAACTCACAAAACTATTACTGGATTATTTGCTCTGACTCTCACAGCCAGCTTCACCAAATTATAAAGATGTGATTAAAGTACCTCAACAAGTCCTTGCGCTTGCCTGAACACAAGACTTCTTCGCAAGTCAAACATCTGAAACTTCAGATCTTGATACTCTTTCCTTAGCTGTAGGATAAGAGCTTGAGCATCCCTCAGTTTGAGCTTTTCTTCCTGCAAAGCCTGAGCCAGAGCTTTGTTGTTGGCCTGGAGGCTTTTCATTTTCACAGAGGTGGTGGCTGCAACAAAACAGCGTGCATTTCAACTTAGTTAAACAAACAAACAACAAAACACCTAGAAAAACTATACATCAGGATATTCAAGTATCTTACTTGCTCTTTTGCACTTCACAGTTGAGATCTGACTGATTTTACTCAACGTCAACCATTTCTGATTTCTCTTCTCTTTCATCCGTTCCTTTATGTCGCTCAGACTGTCTTTGAAGGGCTTTTTCAGGTGCTCAGCCATCTTC
This sequence comes from Pavo muticus, assembly GCA_016647715.1. Lineage (NCBI taxonomy): Eukaryota > Metazoa > Chordata > Aves > Galliformes > Phasianidae > Pavo > Pavo muticus. The sequence continues at coordinate 85,485 of JACDJE010000667.1, read as the reverse complement.
GACCTTTGCAAACAGAAACGGCAAGGGGCTCATTCAGCCGCTACTCCACAGGGCCACGCCACGGCGGCTGGCAGCGGACTCTGTGCGGATGGCAGCCCCGGCTGCGGGCCGCGGTCGCAGCACTCCCTCCCCATCCCCCGTGGGGCTTGTGGCGATCCCGGCCCGCGCAGCACACCCATCCGCAGCGCCAGCTTACCCGAGAGTGGCACCGGCCGCCACCACCGCCGCCGCCCGCACGGAGCTGCCACGAGCAGCGGAGCGTCCCCGCCCGCAGCCGGGCGGTTGGCGCCGATCCCCGAAGTTCAAAACGCAGCGCCGCGGCCGCACATTGGTGGGAGCAGCGCATGGCGTCATGCGCGGCCGCCGCTCGCATCCGGGCCGCGCCGGGGCTCCGCCTACCGCGGGGTGGTGCTGAGGGCGGCTCGCGCGGAGCGGCCATTGGGGCTGTCGCCGTGCTGCAGGCCTCGGCGTGCGCCCGGTCTGTGCCCGGCGTGCAGAGCTGAGGTGCTCACTGTGCGCTCTGCGCTCCAGTGAGAAGAAGCGGAGCAGAGTGTAAGATATTTATTCAACAGCAAAAACGGGAAGAAAAGAAAAAAAATATCATTAAATATTTAACTTTAATTACTGTTGTAGCGTGTAACAAGATGGGCTCTTCCCAGGCTTCCTAATCCCGCTAGCAACTCTTAATCCCTGATGGCGTAGTTTAGAAGAAAATACCCCAAAAAGATTCCCAAGGAAAGCCAGTTCTCACAAACTTACTTTATAAAATAAACTGCTCCAATATTCCATCGATGAGCTGCCAATAATGTGAGATTTGTGTGCAGAAAGGGCATTAAGCACAGAATGAAGTTGATGTTAGATGGGGAGAGTGCAGGTACAGGATGTGGTGCTTCAGCTCCTTGCAGTTAGATGAATGTTTTCCTCAGTTATGTCACTTGGAAACTATGGCACTGACTGACCAGTGTATGCTGCAGCTCACTGACCATGGACTTTGATTAAACTCACTTTATAATAGGAGAAAACAAAACAGCAGCGAAGCTGAGGCTTACTAATAGTGATCATTGGTATTCTTGTATCTGAGAAATGAGCATTTCATTGCTACTCAGTTTTTATTAGCAGTTATTCTTGCCTGCTTGATTTTATTCGTGACAGCTGGGATGTAGTGTGGCAAGCTGATTTTAAAGTGGAAAAGCTCTCATGATTGTGAATGAAACCGTAGTCCAGCCATGTCTGTGCAGGCTGCATGCAGCCTGGCCCAGCCCTCCCTGCAGCTGCCCCCTGCCGCATACCATCATGGCAGTGTCTCTGCCCCACCAAGGGACCCAGCCTGGACCTGAGTGTGTTCCCGTCACTCACAACAACCAAACATCGGTGTGCAATCAGTACTGCCTGGGATGTCTCTTTACCAGACTTCTGTAAGCCCTCTCTTACCAGAGAGGAATATCCCCCACTTCACAATCACGCCTTATTCATGTCACTGCTTTTTGGCAGCTTGTACATTTGTGAACAATTATGTCAGGGATGAAGCATAGAAATTTCATCAGAAATCTCTTATGAACTCCGTGAGAACTCAATAAGAATTGCAACCACTGCCATCGAACCAGACTGATGCATTAGTTTCACAACAAGATAAAATATCCCTCTAGTCTTAAGTTTTTGTTGCTCTCTCTCTCTCTCTCTTTTTTTTTATGTATTAATATTAGATATATATTAAATAAGAAGTTGTGTTAGTTGTATACACAAACTATATTATGTATTTTATACGCAGCCCAACACAGCTCCTCCTCACTCATTGCAGCCCACGCAAACTAAAAGGTTGGAAACTCATGTCATAGTCCATGACACGCATGCGTATCCTTTCCTTCTTAGAAGATCTGATTTTTTTTCCTCCAGCTCATAATAACTAGCCTCATCTATGTCGCTTTTACAGTAGACAAATATCATTCACCTTAGTCTCTTAGGTCATCAATAGCTAATGAGTTTGCATTTCCTCTCAAGGAAGGAGTTGCTTTGCAAATACTCTTCATTATGCTATGTGAAGATCCCTTTTTGAGATGTGAGATAATGTCAAAAAGAATCATACTTTCTTTAGGAGTTAGCATGAGAAATTATGAGCAGATTAACCACATTAGACCCTCTTTTTGAGTTTACAGGTTCACACAAGGGTAGAACAACAATTATAGCTGCTCTTTACATCTTTTTTCTCCTTTCTGTCTGCTTGCATAGTCTACCGAACACTAACCCTTTCTTCCAGCCCCCAGGTAAACCTGCCATTACCCAACAAAAACTCTCATAGGCTCATTGAAATAAAATCTATCAGATACTGCAAATCACATTCTCAGTAGAAATACTGGTTTCCTGATAATGTACAATTAACCTCTCATCTACTTCCTACAGGCCTCTCAGTTCTATAGGCAATTATTAGGCATGTCTGCTCTACAGTGGCTCACAGCCACATCTGGACTCTTGCAAGCAGGTCTCTTTAAACATTAGATTAAATTATCTAATAGAATTCAGCTTCTGTCTTGTTATTGGTTTTTTTGTTTGTTTGTTTTTCAGCTAAGCACCAACTACTCTAACCAAAAGTAATACGTTTTGCTACAGACTTTATTTCACTTAAAGCTAAAACATTTTGCATTTGCCCAACTAGCAATTAGTGGTTTCCAGCAATGCTGGTAAGGTCTTATAACCATTAGTCACTCATCTACTTAGCACAAATACACTGATTGTGATTAAATGAACCATGCTTTGAAAAAGAATGCTTTTCTCCTTGCTATCCACATGCTACTCTTGATTACTTATTCTTTTTTTTTCCCCCTTGAATATGCCTATACCAAGATTAAAGAGCCTCTCATTACATTTTTTCTTTCAGTTGTATTTAATTTTATTCACAAATGTGTTCAGATCTTTCAGAAACACTCAGAGATGTTTCTTCAGATTACCTTTTTAAAAAAAAAATTCTTATTTTTTAATGTCCAAGTTATATGTCCTGGTAATCTGCTCCTGTTAGCAGTGTATCCTTACTTTTGTGTTATTCTCAAGACATTTCTTTTCTATCTGGTTATGTGCAGGTTAGACCCTCCATGTTGTTCTGTATTATAATATCAGATTCCTAGTAGTAAATTTTTCTGACTCGACCGATTCTTTGCTGTAAGCTATATCACATTTTCCTCTATGAAGGCTGATGCTATGATTGATGTCAGAGGTTCTGTAGACTAGTTTATTTCTAGTGGATGTACTTATGTGACAAAACAGCCGCTACCATTACTAGAGTTGGTGTAGCATTGTAAGATATGATCTCATCTTAGGTTTACTGACTTACATTAAAAGGAAAGAGTTTTCTCATATTTACAGCAAATTAAAGGAATCAGAGCAGTGACTGTGGGAGCATTTTTGTTGCATCTTGCCAGAGCTTACACCTGAGTGTGACATTACGTCCTGTTGTCCTGACACATACTGTTGTAATCAGTTTTGAGTAGGATGTTTAGATATCATCAAGTTGGAAGTGTCATATCAGAAGATTAAAAGTATTTGGTACATGAGAACTTGGGGGACTGTAAGATGCTGATGCACCCACTGCTTCCCAAACCAAATAAAAAGCAATAATCATTTTTTTAAGGAGCTGACACAAACATATCTAGGCAAAAAGTTCTTGTAATAACTTGACCAAGGTTGGATGAAAATCCTCTAGAAATAGTGAGCTGAAAAGATTTTGACATCCAGCCACTTGGTATTTATCCCTCAGCTAGGATAGAAAGAATTGTGTCATCTAGGTGGCATTGTGTTTTATGTGTGCCCTACTTTCAGAAAGATTTCTCAAATTAGGCCAATAAGCTGCTGAAATTCAAACAAATTCTATTTTAGATTATGCTGTTAGGAGCATATTCCCAATTCCACTGAATTGGGAATCCATAGCCACTTTCTAAGGAGATTTTTAAATATTTTTTTTAATATTTTATATTTATATTTTTTTATATTTTATATTTTTTCCTTCTCTAAAATACTTTTTTTCTGCTTACAATTAAAGCAATGTACAGTAAGAGGAAAACAAGCCTGGGTTAATTGAAGTATGAGACAGCATGCGTTTCATTAAGCTAAAATTAATAAGCAATAAATCATCATACCTAGATTAATTTTGTCAGTGTCTTTTTGATATACATACATATTCTAAAATGTTTTTAATTACTCAACTGTTTGATGTAAATAGGGGGGTGAAAGATTAATAAGTATCCATTTGTAAGAGACATTCCAGAGAGGAAAATATATGCAGTGATTATTATATGGGTCAGATACAGCTGTTCTTTTCACTACAGATATAATTTGTTATAAATGCTGCAATATGTACTGATCTGAACGGCCACAAAAACTTTTCTTTCAGAAAGAATCTCAGAAGGAAGTCTTCATCTCATGGCACTACTACAGAGAATGTAAGTACCAGTCTGAAATCTTGGGACTATACAAATATAATGACTGAAGGAGGAATCACGAGTCAGTAAAGTGTGTATCAGTGTTTAAAATTTTCTTAACACATCCACTGAGTATATTTTTTAATTTCACTTTGCTGCCTGTCTACTGACTAGAACCCTGGCTTTCTCTAGCATGCAACAGTTATAGCGAATGTAATAAGAAGCAATCTCTTCTACCACGATTTGTCTCCTCCTAAAACTGATGCTAAGCTCTGCCTTACGTTAATGAATCAAGACTTATCACTAGTTTTGATTTTCCAGGGACTTTTCAGGAACTAAACTTTCTGAATTTTATTTTTTTTTAATGTATATTGAATGGAAAATTGACTTACTAAGCTTGTTTTCTGTATAGTGTTTGTATGTACATGCAGCTTTCCACTAGTTGTTACCCATATTTTTTCCTGAGGAATGAGTAAACGGCTTAGAGGCAATAGTAGAATAGTGACATAAAGAGACACAGATGAAAATCTGTTCTGTTATCTGCATAGTAGATTTTGATGATAATGATGATGCTCTCTGATGTAATGGAAAGAAAATCATTCGTGGATACAACAGAATATCTTAGTGGAGCTTTTTCAGTGCTAATACACTCGTCATAATCTGAGAGGTGAATACTGACCATAGAATAATGTGTTCAGAAACCCTTGACGCAGGTGAAGCAGAGTGCCTGCTCTTGCATACCTCCCCTCCATGTACTGTGACATCCATGGAGAGGGTCTTGATTTATACAGATGGACCTGCAATTAGAACTGATCTCTTTTCTTTTATCTTTCTCTTTAAATGTGACTAGTTCACATGCACACATTAACTGCAAGTATTTGTTTGAAGCCTTTGTAGTTGTAGGTACAGTACAATCCTTCCTAGCTCCTAAAGCCACTGATAAAACACAGTGAAGGACAGAAGCAATGACTGACATCACTGCATGCACATTGGCTACAGCTCACTGCCATCATGCAGGGAAAAGGTGTCTAGACAACCAACTCTGCTTCTGGATCAGAATATTCATGTAAGGAGGATTTTTACAAAGTGTGGAAGAGCAATTTTCCTTCCTGCTGGGATTGTATTGCTGCAGTCAGCTCTCAGACGTTTGGGTCATGGGTGAGTGATTTTCAAAGAGCAACTCATTGTTCATAGGTAGAAGACATAGATATAGATCGACGCTTTGTTCTCTCACAATGGGTCCTACACAAGCACTTTTAAATGACTTCAAACCACTGCAGAGAACAATGGAGAAAAGATCAAACAAACATCAAATCGTAGTCCATTCAGGTCACTCTGCCCATATTAACATAAGCAGTTTTTTTTTTTTTTTTTTTAATTATTTTTTTTTCATTTATTATTACTTAAACAACTTTGTGTGGAATGCTGTGGATAATATAAAACAGAAAGTAGAGCTGAAAAATGAATGGTTATTGCTATTAAAAATAAGAAGCAGTACATTCTAACCTTCATTTTGAGCTTCTGTTGATAATGTATCTCAACCACAGCTAAGGCTGTTGTTTCTTTGTAAAAAATAAGGGGCTTGAAAGACTACTGCTTATAAGGATTGACGTGAGTAATGTTAAAATTACATTATAAGGTTTATCCTTAAAATGGCTCATAAAGGTTGTGGTTTGTTTTGGTTCTTCAGCTTAGTCTGCCGCTAACATTTGGACATTTATTTGAAAGTTAAAGCAATTCTGTCACCAGAGAAAGCTGTAAGTGGCTTGGCAGTGGTAAAGAGATATGGAAAGGCAACTGACCTGCAGCTGATGTGGGCTTCAAACATGACAAGTTTTTTGACTGACAGAAAAGATGAACACTGGCAGAATTTTCCAAGCTGTGTTATCTTGAACTTCTCTCTACTTCTGCCTCTCTTTATCTCTCTACCTTTTATCATTCTATTATCTTACTTTCCAACTGTATTTATAGAATCCAGTGTTACAGCTTATCATTCCTTGCAACGTCATCTGGTTTTTTTTTCTTTTTTTTTTTTTTGGTCTTTCAATACACTCAATTTTCTTGGACAAATCAGAATAGTAAGATATCAATAGCGTTATTTTATGCTTACATGCAGATGCAGTAGGAATAGTAGGAACTACAGATTACATTAAGAAAGGAAGCACAGAAGCACTACACTGAAGAACAGCATTTTTAATGGGTTTTCCATGGTTCTTTTAGTTTATTTTAGTATTTAATTTAGTTTATTTAGTATTTTAAAATTTAGGACCATTTGAAAAATAAGATATTGTGACCAAATTTGATTCAATCTTAATATTTAAGTTAACAGGAATAGAATGTAATATTTTTCATGATAAAATCATTATGAAATGCTTAAATATTACCAAAAAGAGTGATTAAGCTGTTCTGTTGCATATTTTTATATAATCATATATGCTCCTAGAAAGTTTTTTACTGTAGGTGAGCCGTCAACTTCTGGAATGAACAGCCTGGGAGAAGATCTATTAGAAAACTTTCAAAATGCTCTAATACAAAGCAATGTTATAGAAATGTCATGACAGAAATTAGAATGAGGTAAGAAATAAGCACAAATCTGTTTAAACAGAGTTCCTCTGATGACAATTTTCTGTGCCTATGATGTAGAGAAAATGAAAATGTGGGGACTGGGTCAACTTAATATCCTGTCACCTCGTGGGGACTGTGTCAACTCAATATCCTATCACATCTCTGCTTTCCTCCCTTGTTATTTTTGTTCTGGAAAGTGTAGGTGCAAATTGACACAGAAGAGTCTGTCTTGTATCTTATTATCTACATTTAGACAAAACAATTTCTTTCTGGCTTTCCTAGATTCATTCATTTGGATACTGTCCTCTAATCCATCAGATAAGGAAAATCAGAAAAGGAAATACAAAGCTAGATGCATGCACTTTTTCTTAACTTAGGCTAGCTGAGAAATGATAGCTAACTGGACCCTTTTTTTGGTAAAAGAAGTTTAGAAATACAGAAGTCCTAGAAATAGGGCTAGAGTACAAGGATTGCTTTTCCCACTAATTGATGCTTAAGTCTATAACTGATGCTGAGTGTATAATTCCTAAGAAATAAACTCTGAGAATACCAAGGACAGAATTCTGGAAAAAAACAAGATGACCTTTTCCCCTGATCTTCAGCAAGGAGAGCAAGATTCAGCCTTTCTTTTTACTTTTTATTTATATACAGTGACAGGTTAAGACCAGGTGACAAAGAATTTGAGCAAAAAATGTAGCTTGGGAAATAATCAGTTCATTCCCAAAGGTGATTTTGACTGCTAGTCTGTCCACAATCCCTGCCTTTCCACAGAATAGTACAAGGATCTAGGACACTAACAGCTTCTATTGGTCTGCAAGGTTGTCTGTTCTCTCCTGTGACAAGATTCAGAGCACAGCTTTGATGTGGAAATGCCTCAGACTTTCATCTTATAATGAGCTCCCCCAAAAGACAAAAAAAAAGTTCTAATCCAAAAAGAAGACGCATATAATTTAAATTAAACGTTGTTTCTACTTAAGAAAACGTAAGGTAATTTGAGATGACAGAACAGGAATAAGATCTGTTCACTGCTGCCTGCACCCATCATGACTTTGCAGGCAGTTCCTGGATTTCTGCTGCTTCATGCCATAATTTCAGTGTAGTCCTGTTTGGGAAGTCCTTTCCATTCCTCCTAGACACAGGCCATTTGCTTTTTGTTATGAATCTCCTGTCTATTCTTTCCTATCATCCTTCTAACTTTCTCTCCCATGACTGTGCTGACTAATCTCCCATTGTCTTCTGGGACAATCTCTAGACTTCTCATATGAACGTAACATGTAACTGAAAACATACAAATAAATACTATCTGAGTTACCCTATATCCAATATACTCTACTAAGATAGGAACAATAACAGAGAGAACTCTAATACCAAAGACAGTCATTTTATTTCCAATGTTTTGTGTATCTCATCTGTGTGTGCCTATCTGTGTGCATGGGCTTATGATAGTTTCCAATAGCTGCAGACTCATTTTGTCTCTGATAAGAACTAATTAAAGTAAAACTCTGAAATAGCAAGAGACAACTTGTTCAGCCTTTACACAGTCTTTCTCTCCCCTCTACCTCCAAAAAAGCCATTAACAAAAACAAAAAAACAAAAACCCCTAAATCGCAAAGTTATAAACTTTCCCTTGATAAAGGAAAAGGGAAGGTGAAATGTAGCAAATACCTCATGGTAGTTTCAGGTTTCAGCAGTTTTGCTCTTTCATGCTCCTATGAACTTGCAAAATCTAACCTCTGGATCTCTGGGTGAGTACACAAAGCTGATGCAGACAGCATCCAAAGCAATCTCGGCTTCACCATGTCTCCACATGGTTTGTCCCTGGCCATCAGTCTCCTTACTGTGGAATGTTTTAAAAAATATTCCTTTCTAAAAATTTTAGAATATTCTCTCATTCTAAAATAGTATGCAAAATACCTGTTAAAATAGTCTTCCTTGAAACTGTGATTTTTTGTGAGCTTCTCCACTTTATTTTGAGCCTTCCAAAGTATGTTCTTTCAGACCTTTGCATTGAAGTATGCATAGTAAGCTTATTTACATTCTCATTTTCCAGCAGACATTCTCTTGTTATCTGTCTGCACAGCACCCAGAAGTCTGTGGAATGAATTTGAAGGAGTTAATTTTCTCTCCTGCCTTGCTTCTACCCCACTACAGTTATCCTCATAGATGAAACTGTTGGATTTGCTAGTAGTATAGACAACCAAGCCCCAAATTTCAACACCATCCAGTATAACTGAGGCAAATAAGTTCTTTCCAGTGTTTCAATGTTTTCATTTAACATTAACATTCATTTAACATTTCATTTAACATTTAACATCTTTAACAAACTATATCAAAATAAGCTGTTTTTAAATTGCATTTGTTACTGGAGTCAAAGCTTTTTAACAAAATCCCAATGTTACCAGATTAGTTTAGTATTTAGTACTCTGTTGTGTTATTTTAGGTTCAGTTGTAGACTAGCAATCACAGCAGTTGTCACTTGGTGGAGCCAAATTACTCTACAAACTGAATGCACTTTATGAATAGCTTGCATAAAAGGTCTCAAAAGCAGGACTTATAAATAAAGTGCATTGGAGAAAGATAATCAAAAATTGCAGGATTTCAATAAAGCCTTAGAGGAATTAGTAGTTTTACAGCCTTGCTTTTAATTACTCTAGCACAGGAGAAATGAAAGACTCGCTAGCGGAAGCAGACAATCTCCTTTTGTTGTAATAAAATGGGAATGTATTTTAGATGGTTGGTAATGTATGTGTAAAACTGAGAAGATCAAATGATAACTATCATTCTCTTCTTGATACAATTTAAAAAAATTCAGGTTGTTAATTCTTGTTCATTTTTTGCAGTTTACAAACTATTTTCCTTTACTGCTGATATTTTTAATTTCTGCCATTTTAATATCTGTCTTTGAAATGTTCTTCATAAATTCTGGAAGGGCACCCAGTTTATTTCTAGTGTAGAGCACAGAGCATCCTAAGAGAAAAAAGAGAAAGAAAGAAAGAAAGGATACCAAGCTAAACACCTTGGCATCTCTTTCTTTAAAATTTCGTGGGTGTTTGTTTTTTTCCTTTTCTATCCATATGTAAGGGACACTATTTAGAGAACTATCAGCAGTAGAAACTCGCACTGATTCTGCATTTTATGTGTTGTGCACACTGCAGCAAAGTCAGAGAGAGATGGTGTGCTCTGCTGTCTCGATATTCAGACATCAAGTAAGAGTATGTGTATTTCTTATTATTTAGTATTTCTTTGCATTGAATCACTTCAAGACAGAAGGATGAGTACAGAAAATTTTGAGTAGGTGCACAGACCAGCTTATGAATGAAGTCAGGATATACTCATTTGGAATGGACTCCATCAATTGGGCTTCACCCTCATATTTTTCTTCATAATATATATGTGGTAAAGAAAGTTCTTTGTTGGTTGTTGACCCTGTATGCCAGAAGAAGCTGGTTGGGCCAGTTAGCCAGCTGTTGACAGATATATCTGGTAAAAAGGAATAGAAGAAACAACAGTGGGGGAGAGGAACTAAGGATTTGCCAGGTGCAGGGGTTTGTGCTCAAAAAATCAACTTAGAAGACTAAATGCCCAGCAACGTAATAGAATCTGAGTTCCACAAAATGTATGGTTTGCCTCACAGCTTTCTCTCATGCCCATTGCAAAGTGCATCTCCTTACATAATACACTGAATCAAATGTCAGTTGAGATTTTCATGCCTTTGACATACTGGCAAACCTGGCACAGAGGCTACTTGTAACTGTTCCTCTTCTATTATATGAAAAAGTGAGAAAGAACAGGAAATTCTGATGGTGCAGTGTCCTAATTTTTACATCTAAAGGCATAATAACAATGTCAGTCAGTACTAAAAAGATTTCCTAAACAATTACATTTCCTCAATTATTTCTGTGTAGAATCCATTCTTTCTAAGTGAATAGAAACATGAATCATGAAAACAAACCATATTTGTAGAGTGTCTTGAGTTGTTACTGTGGACAGTACAAAGATTTGTATATTGCATAGAATTAATAACTTACATTTTTATTTCCTTGCAAGAGAAAAAAATATATATTACATCTGTAAGTAAAAACAGATCACAGTTTATCGAAAGACAGGAAGGAAATTACTGGGAAAGAAGAACAAAATTCAATAGAAGAAATGAGACCATCTGAAATAAAAAATGATTTTCACATGTCAAGAAGGACAGTATGGCCTCTCTTAATGCTACTACTCTCTTAACACAGTAGGGGTGAGATGAAAATGAAACATTCGTTCTGTATACATTGAATAGCTGGAAGGAGGCTCTGCGATGGCCATTTCTGGATGATCATCCAGAACAGCTATTGTTCAGCCAAAATGATGAAAAGTGTTAATTATTGGATTGTGTTTCTAGTGAATGAAGGCTGTGAAGCCTTATTTATTTAATTACTTATTTATTTATTTTCATGAATGACTTTATTGCTTTTCTAATACTTCCATTGGCAATCTGGCAATTTGCACTGGGTTACATCCCTTTTCCTCAGGGTAAGCAGTACTTTAATTACCTCAGGTCATACGGAATGTTTGACCTACATAAACAGGAGAAACAAATTTTTAGTCTCTTCCTTTTTATGATTCTCTGATTTTCCCTAGCTTTCTCTCTGTGATGCCAGTTGAACAACTGAATCTTATTCTGCCAACAACAGAGAAATTCTCTGAAGGAGATTGGCATCATCACTGAGACAACAGCCCTTACTTGTTTGTTTTTTTCTTTCTTTCTTTGTTTTTTCTTTTCAAGTTGGAGACTTATGGATAAAATCCCTGATTTAATGTATTTTCTAACTGCTATGCCTAGTTTCTCTCCTTCTGTATAAGCTACTTGATTTTACGTGCTCTTATTTCTATTCAGTTTACCGTTCATCTCTTTTTTACCGTTATCCCTGTGGTTTTGTATCATCAGGAAATTTCGCTTCTTACTGAATGCATCTTCATCCAGGTTACAGTCAATCAGTCAGTAAATCCCTACTCTCTGAAAACAGTCAGCACCAGCTGTAGCTCAATTAAACTCAATACTTGAATAGTTCACAAGAGAACCAACAACTGTATACACACATTAATCAAATAAATCCATTTTAATCTGTAGATGTTTTCCAAATTTTCAGTTAATAGCTTGGACAATGAAATGTGGGCTAGATATACATGATGGAAGTAGCAGATAATTAAGCCTTCTAATAGCATTTAAACTTGTGGTGTTCTTACTGCCATGCCCAATGAAGAAGGAAGGGTGAAGGAACCTGAAAGACACATTCTTACTATACTTAAGTATTGACAAGCACTTCTGCTAAGTAGTAGAATCAATTCAGCAGTTCAGAAAATGTTTGATGTGTTCCTATTTTGGAAATATAGAAAAATAATTTAGCTTCTGATTTTTTTTTCCCAGGTTAGGGAACTGACCAGCATACAAAAAGAAGGTAATTTCTGTATATAGTCTTAAATCAGCTATAAAACATGGCAGATAAAGTCATATATACACTATTAGGACTAAAGCCCCACAGAATGTCTGTTTGCATTTCTTGATTCTACACATATTAAAAATAACTCCCAATGAACACTAAGATCTTAATCCGTGCTTAGGACAATATGTATGTAACAGTATGTATTTACATTGCACTAATTTCCTGTTAAGGACACAATTAGACGCTTCTTAATGGGACTGTGCTATATGAGCACTGAATCTCTACTACAGAGAACTTTGGTTTACAAAAAAAGTCTGTGGAGAATGTAGTTTATGACAGGGTATAACTGTGGGACATGAAAGTTCCTCTATTTGAATAAAGCAGAGCATCAGCATGATTCCAGTGTGACTTTGGATTATACACAGGTAATTTAAAATATGCAAGAAGTTCATTCTAGCAGACTCAGTGGGAGTTCTGGGGAGGAAGAAGTATTTCATCTGCTGACTGTCACAGAATAGTTTAAATTCTTGCCACCTCAGTCTGGGTCTTTTTTGGTTTTGTTCTATTTTGTTCTTAGTGAGTAATTCTAAGCTAATCTGGAAACAGGTAGACTAAGGAACCAAAACAAGTTAGAATTTTTATTGAAAATTGCACCCTACTTTTTTCATATCTGAGGTTTGGAAAATGTCAAGCTAGACAACATGATTTGAAGTTGGTCAAAAGAGGGAAAACATTTCCTAGTTTTCTGACTTTCTGATATCACATTAATTAAATCTGTTCCTAGCAGATTTCAAATAAAGTCATATTGGCCATCCAGGTTTCAGTGTAGAAACTGTTCCAAAAGAAGCATTACTGATGCTGACTGGGAATTACTGAAATTTACTTTTGTCATAAAGTGACCAGTTGTCAAACTGAAGTACACTGAACTTAGTTTGGGATAGCTTTCGTGGCCCCACGCCATAGAAACAAAGATGGACAAATAGATCTATTCCCAAACCAGAATAATTAAAGTTTATAAACTCCACTGGAATTAAGTCCTAGCTGAAGTAAAATGTTTGAATGTTTGCAGATAGAATATATTTGCATATCTGCTTTGTGGCAGAGAATAAAATCCACTCCAAGACAGCTTGATTCTCATGAAACATTAGGACAAAGCTTAGCCTTACATCCCTTGTTTATTCCACATTATACAACAAGTTGAACCCAATTAGAGGGTGCCAAGGAAAGCATATTTTCTTTGTGAAAACCTTTGAGGAACTTCAACTTCATACCAAGGAGTAAAAATTGCTTGAAATCTAGATAACACTGGAGGAGAAAGTATTTTTTTCATTGCTAGAGTTGAAATGGATTGCTCTTTGCAGTGATGGGGAACATTTTGATGATAGAGTGGAATAAACACAGTCAAGAAGATGTTTATTACAGACCTTCAGCGATGATCCTTCCTCTGGCTGGCAACAATGATATGCACAGATTTCTTCCCAAATCCTTTGCAGTAATTGAGTTACAGTGCTTGAAATGAAATCATGTGCTGTTTCACCAGCTGTTTCAGCTAGCACCCAAACGTTCTCAGTTCCAAGTAGGAAAGGTCCAAACCTGCAAAGATACTAGAAACAGCTTTTTGTAATTATGGCACCTTTCCTTCTTTGTTGCATGACCTGAATGTATTAGTTTTTTAAGAGACAGAGACTCATTCCACAGCTTACTTAAGTGGAATTTTTTATACTGGGTTTAATATCTATGGATCAAGTCCTAGCAGATGTTTGAAAATAAAACCTTAGTTCTTTAAGAAACAGTATTCATTTAGCGATGGAAATATTGGGTGTATAAATGGTAAATAACAGGAATTTTTCCAGTATTATCTTAAAATCTTTACCTCACTGATACTTTGTTATGTGCTCTTCCTAGCTCCATAATAGTGCATCATAGCATCCCACATATATGCTGTAGGTTTTGAAATCACCGCTGTACTCTTTTGGGCACTCCTATATATATACTTGCATTTGAAAGACAGAGAGAGTTCTGAACACCAATTAAGGCATGATTTATGATCTGAAAAGCTTGAGCATCCTTTGGTGTAAGGGAAAACTTTATAATATCTGTCTTCAAAAGCAGTATCCCCAGTCCTGAAACTTTTATAGATATATTATTCATCTTTATTCGATTTAAATCTAGATAGAAACACACAAAATGATGCCATAGGCTACAGGGTGGCACTGCTTTGGGATGGCAGTGAAATAACGTGTGGATATTTAGAAGTGTTCAATAAAGCATACATTACAACAAGGATTGGAAGATAGGAAAAACTCAGATGCCTACAAATAACTGAATGTTTCCCTAGGGCATAAACATTAATGACTTTAATTAGATTATAATTGCTCATGGAAGCATGGCTCGCACAAGATAAAAATACCTGACATTACATTTGCTACTAGGCAACTGCATCAGAAGCAAAAGTAGGTTTAATGTTAAATACAAGTTATTTACTAAATATAAGGTATTTGAGTGCACAGCGTAGTCTGTTCTCAGGACATTCACATGTATTTGTAAGATGGCAACACTGCTTCATAATTTCTAGATCTGACACTTTCTTGCAGTACTGGATTTGAAGGGTTGAGTTAACTGAAAGGATAATGGAAGTAAATGTACTTTTAATTGAACATACTCATGACCCTGTGCTTTTCTTCTGTTTTCATCTTTACGCTTGTGAAAGGTTACCTCACCAAGTATATTTAGAATGCCCTATCCTTGTGTTGAGTGGGACTCTCCAGTCCTCAATACAGAGGGTCCAGATATTCACACAGTATTTTTAGCTTCACAAATTAAAAGCCAGATTTAGATCCACTAATTGCATTTCAACAAAAACAGTCCCATTTTCATTCCAGGAAGTTTGATATATGGAGTTATCAGGCATGGGTGCTACATGGCTGCATGATGAGTATATCCTTAAAAATGTCAGAAATCACTGTTAGGAGCTATATGCTGCTGCCTGATGAACCACTGCAGCAGAATGCAGCCTGTTCTGGAAGCCTGCTTGTTGCCAGCCTGTGAATGTCATATTGGGTAAGTATGAGGTGAGTTAAGGAAAGTAAATCTATTCTCAGAGAACAGGCCATCTAGCTAATTAACTGGATAAAATAATCCCTAAGTGAGAAACTTTAACCCTTAGCAAGAGTCTTGCTGAAATATTGCCATAAGGAATCTTTTTCTCTGCTGCACAATGGCGCAAACATGACAAGTGTGGAAAATCTCCTTTCTCCTTGAGTAGCCTGTAGGCAAGTGACTGTATTTCCTAGCAATGAGAGTTTTAATCTTCTGAGGTAAAATAAAACTGTGTAGATGTTCACAGGAAGTACAAGGCTGATCCGAAAGTAATGCCTCCTGGTTTATTATATTTGCCCATGATGTCAGAGGTGGATGTTGGTGGTATGGCATTAGAGGTTGAAACTTCCCACGAATATTCCATTACCTTTTGTTGCTGTGTGACAGATGGCAACAGAGGGGCAGTCTGACAGAATGGTGTCTGACACGGGAGTGTATCTGAAGCAAAGAGGTGGAGTTGAATTCCTCCATGCAGAAACAATGGCACCCACTGACATTCATTGGTGCTTTCTGAATGTTTATGGAGACCAAACAGTGGATGTGGTGAGCATAGTGAGGTGGTGGGTGGTGCGTTTCAGCAGTGATGACAGAGCAGAAGGTTACTTCTGCTGGCACAGAACTTTATGAGTGTGGCCTGCAAACTCCTGTTTGTTGCTGGTGAAAATGCATAGATAATAGTGGTGACTATGTTGAGGAATAATGTTTTGTAGCTGATAATTTGCTCTACCAAAAAGTGTATCTGTTGCAGTTTCCATGGGAATAAACAGGAACTAATACTTTTGGAGTGACCTATGTAGTTACTCGACAGGATGACTTTAAAGTTAGGCAAGAATATAAAAATTCTTAAAAACATGGATCACTCGTTCTCTCTCTCTCTCTCTTTTATTTATTTAACTGCCTTTAAAAACATTGAGGAAAAATGTAAAAAAATATGTATTATAATGTCATAAAACCCTAATACTGGATCTGACTTTAAATTGTCTGAAACACAGCCTGTGGCAGCAAGTATTTACAAACTGAGAAACATTTCATGATTGACTAACAATAAGGTATTAGCTCTACTGCATGCAGACTGGAATGACCAAATCAACTATAATGTGAGAAAACACAGCAACTGTAATGTAAATAAACAGTACTGCAACACTTGAATATTTAGTGCAGCTGAGCACATGCAACTCCAATAAACAAAGGAAACATTAAATAATAAATGTAGGCGATAACGTACCATTGGAAGCACTGATCCCATGATGTTCATTTTACAGAAACTTCTATTCTACGCAATTAGTTATGCTAAAACATAATTCTAGAGGTTGTAGGTCTCTTATTTTTATTCTTTAACCTTCAGCTTTTAAAGTAACAAGGCTATTTCTCTAATAAGGTTATTAACTTTCATATCATTGCTTCCTGGATTAGGTTAGTGGCATTGACCACCAGGTCTCAAGAGTAGCTGGATGTCTTCTCAACTAGGACA
Source organism: Pavo muticus (assembly GCA_016647715.1). NCBI lineage: Eukaryota > Metazoa > Chordata > Aves > Galliformes > Phasianidae > Pavo > Pavo muticus. Next base: position 68,518 of record JACDJE010000667.1, on the reverse strand, counting down.
AACGCTACTACCACTAATTTACTTCTTCAACACTTTGACCTTACTGGTATGGCAAATAAAGTGTTTCAAGCAATTGAAGAACATTAGTTAGTCTTAATGAGAACACTATTGACTACTACTGCACAGATGCTTTACCTTTCTAACAAAAAGCTGTAGCTTTGCTGGTGATAATGTAGAAAATAGGTCAGATGAAAATGCTAGAGGCCAAATCCTGATCTTTATTTCATTTTTATGCAATTTTTGCTCCTTTTGATTTTAGATGAATCAAGCTTTCAGCAGAGAGATCAGCTAAGAAATTGAGAGAGAAATGATCTTTAGCTCAATACTCTCCACTGATTTGCTTTTTATGTGGTAGTATTTTCTTGAAAAATTGAGGGCCTTCTAACATTCTTTTATATACTTTACTGTAGCTATTTTCATTTTCTTCATCTAATTATTTTTTAACCTACTTCCCCTGTTACACTTCTTTGACTGCTTTAACACTATACCTGCCATAACATTTGGACTGGGACTAGCTCCCCAGCCTTTAAACAAAATACATCCAGGAGGACAAGATGGGTACTGTCACAGGTTTAGTGGCACACTTATGTGATAACTCATTTTCCCTTCCTTTCAATTACATTCAAAGATGAAAGTTCTCAAAGCAAGATTTATCTTCTTCCATTTGTTTGTACAGTCCCAGGACATCTATGGCTCCTGCATTGCATAAGCAAGTGCTAACTTAGTGAGAGGGAAAGGAGATCCAATAGTTCGGATCTTCCTCTCCATTCCTCTATAGTCAGTTGCTTTTGAGTGTGGTGTACCCTGACTTGTAGGTAAAACAGTGCTGTTATGTGACTTCAGAACCCTTCTTCTTCTCTTCCTGTGAATACTGGGGCTATGCTGATACATTATAAGAAACATAATTTTGTTGTTTTGGCCTCTGTATTCTTTCTGTATATTGTATGCCAGGTAACAGTTTAAACAATAGAAAAAATAGTGCTTCGAGATTCACACAGTGCCGGAAAATGAGTTTTAGCATTGCCTATGTTAAGTAACAGAACTGATACTGAAGGAGGAGACATATTTTTGGGGGTATTTGAATCATTAGTGCTGTGTTAGTTATTTATGGTATTTAAGAAAAAAAATACTGTGAAAATGTGGTACAAACATGTTTTAATCGTACACTAAAACAAACTTTACCAAGAAAACATTATTGGTAACTGTTCAGTTCTAAACTCAAGCGGCACTAAAGGCTCCCCTTATTTCGGGGAAAATTTAAACAAATGTGTGACTTCAAATGCTTATAAGTTTACAATTGCTGAACCATTTTTTCATTAGCCATGAATAAATTTTCCTTCCTCTGTGAGGATTTATAAAGCAACCTGGACTGACGTGTGGAGAATTAGCCATTTTTGAGATTTCCATGCTTGAACATTTCAATCAGGACATATGGTGAAATCACAGTTTATTTTTCATGCTAGCTTAACTCAAGTAACTAAAATGATTTTACTCATGCTTTCCAAAATAATTCAGCACTGGGCTGAGAACAATTGCAGACATTTGTGGCATGGCAGATTTTTCTGAGAAAGTTAGGAGCTGTTGAAGAAGAGGAGGATTGAACAAAAGTTGGAATTCCTCTCTAATGATTGCGGTCACTACCAGCTGGATCCCAAAGAAACGTGGGCTGCACACTCAAGTGAGCAATAATGGAGGATTCCAGTGGAAAATTAATAGACTGACAAATACTTTTTATGGTTGATGAACTGTAATTGCACAGGAAGGCCAAATGCTAATGGTAGAACATAGCCTAACCAAAAAGATTTATGCTGTGGTTATGGAGATCATAATTTGGCTTTTTCCTCAAAGCAACTCTTACAATTAGAAAAAACAAAAACAAAACAAAACAAAACAAAAAAAAAAAAAACGACACAGAAGACCTCCAACAATCCCTACCAAAAAAAGTAACAATGGTGAAAAACTAACCACTGCTCATGTCCTCTTTTGCCTTTTTGTTCCATCACGTAGTAAGCTACAAATAGAAAACTACAGACTCTAAAAGTAAAGCAAGCAAGATATTTGGAGTTTCATTTCTGGACAGAGTTCGGTCATGCAACTGTACTCTGAAACAATAAACAGTCTAATACGTCTCTATTTCATCTTTTTGAAACATTATTGACTTGTCTACTATTCATGTTATGTCCTTTATATAGCAGAGGTGTGATGGTTTTCCTGCTGGGTCAGTTACCCAAATCAGATTTTTTGTCAAGTTTTGTGGAAAGCTTGTCTTGCAAGAAGAAACTAGGGTATTATAAGCAGATCCCATAAATAGCTAGAATGCAACAGTCCATCACAGCAGTGTGCAAACAGCAATCCTGGTCTCAAAGGCTGTTATCATTGTAGAACAAAGTTAAATCTGTTACCTGAAGGTTTTGAGAAAAAGGCTAAGATGCTGTCACTACAAAAAGACCAACCCAAAGAGGGAAATGCAGAGGGACAGCTAGGCTAATCTAACTTGCCAGAGAAAGCAATAGTCTACATATTCTGGCCTTTCTCCTATTCAAAAAGCTATCAGCTTGTTTTTGCGAATGTTTGACATAAAAAACAAAAAAAAAAAAGTAAGTAGAAGTTTATACCTGTTCTATAGCTCTCAATAACTGCCTGCTTTGCCAATGATCAGAGTCTATCTTGAGGCAGTATGGATATGTTAGCTGAATTCCTGGGTAGGTGGGCAGTATTTCTCAGTAGGTCTAATTACCTCAGCTGTAGTGCAATCTTGATTCCGTTATATTGTTTATCATCAGCTGTTGCCAAGAAAATAATTTTTGCATTGCAGAAAACCCTGTATTTGTAGTTCAGTAGAAAAAAAACGTGGAGACAAAAATTCTGAATTCAAATACATCACAGAGAGTGAATGAATAAAAAGGAGAAGAATGGTAAGTGATAACATTAATATAAAGGCAAACAAAACATACCCAGACAGAAAAGCAGGCATAAAGTTTAAAAAGATGTCTACTTATTACTACAAGTGGGTTTTAAAACAGAATGGCTATGACAGTGTGGGAAAGCACAACTCTGTATGCGCCTTGCAGTGGAATTCCTTTGATCTGAAAAAAGAAAACATATTGTAGTATCTATGTGTCAAAGCAACTGGACTTTATGGATTCCTTCCAGAAAACCTCCTAAAATTTTTTGTCATGTTTCAATAAGAATAGGTAAGGCAAGCTGTTGCAACTCAGAAGGAGAATTTTTTTATTCCTTGCTATTCCTTAATACTTCTTTCTTTCGCTGACTGATAAGTGTTCAGAGCCTTGCTTAATTCTTTCTTATTTAAGTTAGTTCAGTTTCATAACTTCTGGGTGTTTTTTTTTTTTTTTTTTTTTTTTTTTGTTCAGGAAATAAAGCATAATTCTTGCTCATTTATGCTACAGAAAAATCTCTCAATTTCAGTTAAGGAATTGACTCATTGAAAACCATTTGCCATCCACTGAAACAAAATGATCACTGGAATAAGTGTGTCCGTTTCTAAGATATCAGCTTGGACACTGAATGTAGTACAAGCTTTCCCTTCTGAAACTTTCTGGATTCAGACCTGAGCTGTATCATTGTTATGAGGTAGAGAAATCACAAGAATCTAAAAAATGAGCAATGTAGGTAAAGTACATTGTTCATTTGGGGTTATGAATTGTTCTTCTTTATCCTGTCTTTTTCTTTCCTAATCTGCCACAAATGTGCAAAGGTATATGAAACATCTTTTTTTTTTTTCCTTTTCAGAGAACAGTGAAGCTTGAATTAATAAACAAATCAAAGGTAAATGACCTCTGAAAATGAATAACAAGTAAAATCTCTATATAACAAACCTTTTTATGTGACTATTAAGAGGACATGTAACTTTTAAATAAATTACTTTTAAATGAATACAATGTATCAAAGAAATTTTAAAATCTACTTTATTACTTAAAACATTTTAGTATCTCATTAACACAGTTCAGATTAGCCAGATTGTTAAGTGTCCATCACAAATCATAGAATTGTAGAATTGCTTAGGTTGGAAGGGACTTTCAGGATCGTCTAGTTCCAACCACATGCCATGGGCAGGATTGCCACCCACTAGATCAGGCTGCCCACTAGATCAGGGCTCCATCCAACCCAGCCTTGAATGCCTCCATGTATGGGGCAAACTAATGACAGAGTGCAAAAAACTGCCTTCTTTACCAGTAAGTGTTGCTTGAATGCAGTTAGAAACTCGTGTATTGCTAAGATTATATTGCAAGATAAAAATTGCCAAGGAAATTGTGCTTTTATTAAATAATTTTATTTTATTTTCTGTAAGCCCTGGAAGTTGTTTACATGTTAATATGACTCAGAATAAGTGTCCAAAACATTTTTTAAATATTTCCTTTTCTGTTCTGAAAGAAAATCTGGCATTTTTAGAAACGTTCTTCAAACATGCTTTGTTCATATTTGTTCATATTTTCCATGCAGTTATCAAACATGCAAGTTTTGTTTGGTTTCTGAATACCATAATAAGCTGAGTGTTGATCTTGACAGTGCAAGTGGGACCAAAACAACTTATATGGCCACATGGATTTCTATGTTAACAAAAGTTTCTTTAGAGCTGATGAAATAGTCTATTCTGTTAGGCTCACAAAGTCTGTCTGAACTACCAATGAAAAGTTTGTGCCAGTTCACAGCAAGAGGGCAATTGATTCCATGTATAGCATGTTTTATTTTCAAGATTACTAGCCAGAAGTTTTTGGCAAAATGTTAGAAACAAGCTTGAGTTTGAGATTCCAGCTGAAACACACACTTGAAGAAGAAGGTAGATCTTAATGCTTGTAGAATTCACCATCTCACAGAAGAATTCTGGGCTTTGTAAATTGTGTTTTAATTGATGTAAAACAAGATATTTCAGTACAGAATTGAATGCTCTTAAGTTTTTTGATGCTGGAATGTACTCAGGTGATTCCTAAATATCATTCTGTTCTGGCTGGTTACTTCTTCCTGAAGTACACAATATATTTATTATTATTTTTTTTTACTAGGGCCCTTTGGTCATAGGCTGACTCTTTCAGCTCAACTGACAACAGCTTGGCAATTCAGAATATGCACAGAGTTTTCTACAGGAGATTTGTTAATAATTCTGCACATCTGTATGCCTCTACCTTTTACAGTCTTTCAGTTTTTATGCATCTTACACTATTTTCATTATAGTAAGTATATGTTCGAGATGACCATTTGACTAGCTAGGTAGTTTATTTTTTAACATTAGCTTTTCCTCAATTAGTTTTACTACTCTTAATATTCCATTGTTATGCACAGTAATTCTGGGATCACCCTCTGCTGCTGTAAGAAACAGGACGTAAATTAAGAGGCAGTGTGCTAATATTTATGGAGTGAGGGAATGTAGGCAGAACATAAACTGAAAAGGTAACAAATAGGTGATTTCATATTGGTACAGATGGGTTATGGCACTCTTGTGCTAAGCTTGAATGTGAGTGGGAGCATACCTAAAGAGAATGGGGAAAAACTAAAGGGTTGATTAGTCTCTGACATTTGTTTATACTTCTTACAAAGTCAGATTCTGAAAATTATTCTGCAGTTCTCTTCTGTTAAATGATTTTTGCTTCTGTTATCCCTGAAGACTTGCACATATCCATTTTAATAGACTATATCAAATATTTAATATTGATTGTTTTGAGCTTACAGCTTTCCTGCTGTGTTCTCACTCTGTTTTACTGTCATTAGGACCAGAATTTCAATAGGAGAAAAAACAAAACAAAACAAGACACAAACCAATCAACCAAAGAAGCCTACAGTAGCATCTTGGAGTAACAGTCCCCAGACTGAAATCTGGTGAAGAGGACCAAAGTGTGTTTAGTGTTTCAATTAATTTGTGTCTTTTCCTCCCTAGCCATTGCATGAAGAACAAAAACAGTGTTCAGAAACAGAATGGTTTTCCAAGCTGCTTCCATGCTTTGCAGACAAAATGCTCTCTGACATTGCACTGAGTTGAAGGTATTCCTTGACATGACAAAGGAAACACTTTTTCATTTTTTGTTTCCCCAATTATGCCAGGACTATATTCATGTTTATTGATGGTTGCTACGTCAATCTGTATAATAATTATTATTAAAAAAAAGACTAAAATGACTAAAATGGTATAGAACAAGGATATCTAAATTAACCATGCAGTGACATTACCAAAAACAGTTTAATTCATCTAATTATGCTTTATGAAAAGCCTGTAGAAACTGTATTTCTCAGACAAGTGTTGTACAGGTATCAGCACAGTCGTTACTGATGAATATATGAAGATGAATATGTGGTCTGCTTTACTAAGAGCATCTGAATCGATCTTTCTTGGATCCTCTCACTGTTTTCAAATTTCAGGATAGGGATCTAGGGACTACTCATTGACCTATATCACAGAAACCTCTTAGGAGGACTCTGACGGCAGTTGATGTGCTCAGGACTTATATAATTATATGTCTTAATTAGTGAGTGGCATACTTGCTCTCATAAAAAAGAGAACAGCTTCCATTCCTCGATATTTACCTACTTCAAGAGCAAAATTTGTACTTCTAGAGGATATTTGGAGGTTATATTTCTAAGTGCTAGCTGTCTTAGCACAAGATTCTTGTCACTTGGATGTAATGGCCAGACTGGATGGGGCAATGGTCACTTCTCTGATTCTATGATGTCTAAATATTAAGGCAATTTGAGAAGTAATTAATCCTAGGGCCAGGGTGAAAGGAGGCATAGCACTTCCCCAGAGGTGCAGTCCAAGCAGGGAGAAGGCAATCCATTAAGAACCTTTGAAAGCAATACAAGCCACTATCTTCTTGGTCACGTACAGTCAGTGGAAGCTTGCTGCATGCTTTGCACCAATGGAGTTTGAGCTCATTATTACTAGATGCTGTTTGCAAGAAAGGGAGTCTGTACTCTCAGAAGGGAGCACAGTGAGCACAGAATGAGGTGTCTTAATATGTCCACATTCTAAAGAAAAATACACGTCCTTTTGCTGTCTCCCTCTTGGCAGTTTTCTATTTACATGTGAACAGAGTATCTTAATGTGAGTATAAGGTAGTCCAAAACTGTTGTTTGCTCTCTTTTTACAATTGTCTTGTTTTGGATTTTAGTCTTCCAGGCAACCTTCAAGGATTCAAGGATTAGCAAAGAAAGTAGTTCTTGAAAGCAACAATCTCAGCTAAAAAGTTCTGGGTTTTTTTTTTTTTTTTTAATTATTATTTTTTACTTTTAAACCCATTTCCCTACCACATATGGCTTCCTCTAGCCTTTGTGGAACAGAAAGTTCTAATAAACTGATCTACAATATTAAATGCTATGTTATTTCCAACATTGCTGCTGCTTTTAGACTTCTCCGAAGGTAATTAAAATTGTCCATTTCTGTGAACCACCTTCAAAATTCCTTTCAGCAATAAACAAGTGCTGGCAGTTAGTACTGCAGGAGAAATGCACTACAGGTTTGAGTATAAATGAAGAAATTCCCTGGGTGGGCACAAAATGGGAAGCAAAGAAGAACTTAAGTCATTGTCCCTGCTTGCTTTTGTGTATTTCCACTTGATACGCTCAGCTGATGTCTGGGTTTCAGTTTGATCTGAGGCAAGCCAATCAAATACACGGATCATAATTGTAATGGCAGATGGAGGACATCTGATCAAAATAAACCAGGCAGGCCATGTGATAGTCTCTATTTTCAGGCCTAATATTAACACTGGATGAATAGGCATACTATATACTTCCTACTGTTCTTCCAGTACTCCCAGTACTGTGTCATCCCACACAATAGTGTGATTACAGTAAGCACCTTTTTAAAAGAGGTAAATCCAAATAATCTCTGGAAAGAATGATCTCTGGAGGAATCATTTCCTTGCCTTAGTATACTGCAAAGCTTGATTAGGAAGATGGTACAATTGAAAAACTTGGTTATCAGCAGCTGACTTTATCCAAATTCATGTATCTTAATGTGGTTTAAGGTCTCACAGATGAGGAGGAAGTGTTTGAATGAAACTTGGATTTCTTATGGTACCAGTACCACATGTGATAAGTAAGCAAAGACTAAAAACATTTACAAGGGGAAAACCTGCACCATGGAACATGTTTTCATTCAGGTGAGTTTCAAAAAACCTAGTAATTAATCAACACATACTTTATGTTTACACTCCATTAAGTGTAGCAGTAGTCAGTGCTATTGTTTCATGTAGGCCCTGACATATTATTTGGTAGAAGCCTAATGTAAATCACTTCATGGTTCTTTTCTTTTCCTTTTTAAATTTCCAATGGAATTTCTAGTGAATAAATTAGTAAATTTATCATTTTCTCTATAATAGTGTCACATGGACAGTTTGATGAAATAGCTCATTACAGTCAATGAAGTGAAATATGAGTTCCATCAGCACATTTTCATCAAACAGAGTTATAGAAATTAGTTTGCTGTTATCAAGGACTGTGGAATACAAAAATAAAATTAAGCAAGCTATTAGAGGATAGATTTAGGGAAGGTCCCAATTGAGTTGGAGCACAACTGCCACTGTGAAAAACAGAGGACTGCTGTATGCTTAAATGAATTGTGAAGCATTGGTATTAATTGTTAATTATGTACATTAGGGAGAAAATTAAATTTGGAACCACCTGAGTGTACATGAATGAGTGTACACACCGTTCAACCAGGGAAGAATAAAAAGCAGGTACTTGCCATTCTCCAATCACTGTCGAAGTTTGAAAGTGCACTATACTGTCAGCAGCGTTATTGCTTCTATGATCATAAAACTGAATACAAGTAAATCCTCTACCATTTAAGTTATTTTCTTCTCCCAGTGCTTTCCATAGTCAGAACTAAGAAAGTCAGGCTCTATTGTGCGCTGCTTGTGAGAAGCAAGTACTCAAATCATGCCCTCGCATAGTGGGGCGCAATTATCTCCTGTCAAACTGAGAAGCTGTTGGCAGACAGCACTTTCATTCTTTCAGAATTATTTTTTATTTCAGCAACAGTCAATAAATTTGTTATTAAGAGTTATGTACTCAGTGCTTCTCATTCTTGAAATAGTACATCCTGTATCAAACTTTAGCCTTAGATCTTCACCTGACATTTAACATTTTGTTTTAATAAATTATTATTAGACTTTATTCTCTGTGTGCAGAGGGAATTACTTCAGCTGTTTCTATTTATTCATGTTATTTTTGCATGCGATCCCTTTCTAATTTTACTCCTTAACTAGATTGGGAATGAATTCTTGGTGTCTTGATAATGGTGTTATACAGACTGAACATTCCAGGCAGCCAAATACCAATTTCATATTACATTTTTGCCGGTATCATGTGTGGTATATGAAAGTAGAGGAGGCAGCTTAAATCCTGCCAAGCTAAAACTTTAAGCAATTACCACAGTTACTAAAGCTTGGAGGCTGCCTGACTTTTTATTGAGATGAGAACTGGCTCATTGTCATATTTACTTGAAGGTTATTGTCCTAAGTAAATTCAGTTTCACAATCATGACTCAGACTTTAATGAATTCTAATAGACTAAACTGCCCGCCCTATTTAGAAGTTTGCATATGTAACATTCTCTCCTCCACTGAGTCATAGGACTTGCCTAATTTTGGAGACTAAAATTAAGTTTAATTTTGGGATGGCATTTCCCAAAAGGGAATTGAAGCTATAAATAATGGGAAGATATAACCAGTAAAAACTGTTTGCATTTTTATTGCTCTGTCATTTCTGTTATGTAATGGTTTAAATGTGCTGAAACTCAGGCAGTTTTCTGATTGGAAAATACTGTATCGTCTGTCAATAGAACAAAATTTACCCATGACCAAAAAGTCACTCGCTTACAAATGCAGGACAATATTTTGCAGTTTTTGCAGATTTGCTTTAGCTGCCCATAAAATGCATAGGCACCGCCATTTCTCAGATCTCATTTTCTCCTAGTAATGGACCGGAAAAGCAAGAGAGGGTGCAAGAAATGTGGTATCAGTGGTGTTCTTCCCTCATCAACCCACACGAATGGAAATGTTACTATGCATTTCAAAGAGCTCTCCTTCCATGCTGGAAGGAAAGTATGGAAAGAGTCAAAACAGAAAGGGATTAAGATATGCAGTCCTTGAGTTAAGGCATAATTCAGCATGAGATCCAAATATTTCTATGTGTAAGCTCTTTTTCCATCCAACTTAGTGACCAATCTTTAGAAACAGCTTAGATGTTGTCAAGTTCTAGCTCTTACTTCAAGATGTAAAAAGTCTGTTGCAAGTATACAAGCCTAGAAAAAAAATATTCCTTACTTTTCTTGACATAAATATAATTGGTGGAGAAGATAGGGCATAGGACTGAGCATGAGGTGAAGGCTCAGGCAGAGAAGCCTGTCCTGCAGTAGCCGGGTGTGACCTTTATGTAGGTATAGGTCAGTAGCTGAATCATTTTGCTGCTGTTGTAGTGATTACCTCCTCAGAACCCTGTCCCTGGAGGTGGACACAGGGAAGTCTTCTACCCCAGTCTGTCACCCTCACTTGCGCAGAAACACTCTCATAACTTTTCAGTGTCTCCAGTTTACATATAACATGAGAAAAAGCTAATGACTTTCTCTGTATGAGGAGATATAAAGAGCATATACATAATGTCTGTAAGCAAAATGCAATTTTGTGTTGAAAAAAATCTGAGAATAGCTGTCAAATTCACATTCTTGTCCCTATTAAAGCTTCTGGTGTCATGGATCTGCATTATAGTTCCCTGAAGGTTACTGTAATGAACAAATCTAGATTCAATTATTCAAAAGTGCTGGAATTCTGCCTGTACAATTTTCATTTTACTAATGGGCTGGACAGATTCTGATTTTTCTCAAACAGTTCACAAATGAAGCTTAACATCATGTTGCTAACTACTTTTTTAATATTTCCCATAAGTGAAGCAAAATATAAATTTTAAATGCAGAAAAATGAGAAAATAGAACAAATGTAAGTCTGAGGTTTTCCCTCAAAATATTCTAGTGTTATCTCTGATATTTGTTTAATCTCAGCTTAAGTCATTTTAACAGATTTCCATTTATGTCCATCTATATGACTGGCAGGTTAGGAGTTAATCTGATTTACTTTCATTACCTTCAGTTAGCTGAGCTCTGGTTACTGAATCACATGTGATCATGGAAGCAGACAACAAAGCAGAAATTGTGATGCTCAACTAATGTGTATCTCACATATCTCCCTATATCAAAAAACAGTGTGCAAGGTGACACTGTATTGTATAATTTTACACTCCTATCTCATGGTTATTAATGGCTTTGCAGACCTTAACAGAGAAAAGAGGGCCCAAATGTCATGCTCTGTGTCGCAACCCTGGACACTGTACTCAGCCAATCTTTTTTTTTTCAGCTCAGTCTCCCCACCAGGTCAGGGGAACTTTAAATATCTAGAGAAAGATGTCTGAACTTGTCTTCAGTTTACATAGTCTCAATTTACAGTTTCATTCTTGCGTCTTTCAAACTGTTCTGCATTCGTCCTCTGTGACAGAGAATATCTGAAAACCTGTCACTACACTGAAATCTTAACAGACTTTAAGCCTTGATCCTGCAAATGCTGCAGTATGTGATTTGAGTTCAGTAAGATCTGTTTTGGATAAATTCATTTGACCGCTGCAGTAGGGTGTCAGGACCTGGTATTAGTTGTTGAGGCAAATGCTTCCTGTAAGGCCCTAGTAAAACTAAAAAGTAACCTTTTTAAAGACCTGCAGTAAATTGTTTAAGTCTTGCTGGCTTAATCCCTCAAGTATTAGGCAAACAGTTATAAATTAGAAATTGAGGAGGAATCTGAATGTTGAAAGTTAGAGAAAATGTTCATAAAGTTGGACTAGTAAAATTAGAATAATAAAACAAATCCAAACAATTAAGTGGGAAAATTAAATAGTAAGAGCTCATTTTTCCCTCTCTGCTATTCTAGTAAAGTGTCTAACACTATGTTAACTTTAATCACATTCTTATATCTTTTCGCGCTGTAGAAAGTTCTTTGCTGCATGCCCTTACTTTTTATCAACAGAAGAAAGTAGAGTCCTAAATCAGCACATAATAAATTGAAGCATGTCAAGATCTGCTACACTGGTGGATCACGATGGGGATAGAACAGGAAGCTACATTTCTAGAGCCCCCTGCTAGCCATGTCTGGAATGTGACTGCTCTTCCTCTGCACTCTCTGGTTCTGGGAAACAGAGTTATTGCTAGATTGCACTGAATGGTAATTCAAATTATGAGGTTGCGAATGTCTCCCTTTACTGGATCTTGTCCTTCCCTTTGGCTTGTAGAGTGAGTATGATATCCATTAATTATGGTGCCTAGGACAGAGTGATGTGAATGCTTTTTTTGAGGGATACTGAAAAGATTTAGAGAGAACGGGCACTATTCTCATTTACTATACCTGTGTAAAACTTAACGGTTGTTACACTTATAAACCACATGTAGTAATTTCTAGGGGAGGACCTGTTCGGGTGTTTATATTGTGCATGTTTAAAGCAAGCCACAGTATTTTTGTGGAATTTATAATGCAGTCACATGAGACTGGTTTACAACTATCATGGATTTCCTGATCTATCATTTAAAAGTAATCCTCCTGGAAATATCTATAAAACATGGCTTGTGTCTGAACTGAATATTATCTGGTATGGTTTGGGAAATGTCTCCATCAGAATAGAAGTTTTAGTGTGGTATGTTACAATCATAAGATTCAAACCTGTGAATGAAATCTAGCAGATTTTCCATAGGTCCTCCAGGACACTTCCACTGTATCTGTCTTCTCAAACGGCTGCTTTCCTAACTCTCAGAAAAAAAAAAAAAAAAGTCTTTAAAGTGAAATATCTCAAAAGAAATCTCATCAGACGTGCTTGCTGAAACAGAAGTTGATTTCTGTCTTATAGCAGCTACTGATTCATCCAATAAAACTCTTCCTTAGTAGTTGAGATTATGGTGAATTCCTTGGTATTCTGGAGCGGGCACTCATGCCATCGTTCTGTCAAGGAATTCCCTTGGTTTTGCTGAACATTTCTTTCTGTTTCAGCAAACCCAAAGAATTTCATTTTCCTAATGTAACCAGAAACCAAGTAAACATTGCCTGATTTGGCATTTCCTTAGGAAAGGTCTAAACAGCCAGGTGGGTGGGAATTTGGCCTAAAGGCCCATAGGAATATAATATATATACTATAATCTGGCATTTATTCTTGTAGTGCTTGTGGGCTTCCTTACAAGGTAGGAGTTAGCAAATAATTCACCAGAAACTGATCTAAAACCACAGCAGTTCATTTGATACAAATCTAATCAATACAAAAATGTGCAGATCTTAAACTGCCCAGTTTAGGAATAATATTTTCTTATGATCACTCTTCTGAATCTTTTACCCTGTTTTGCTTTCATCTTTGATGGTTTTACTTTTGAAATGCATACAAAAATAAATCAAAAATTCACAAAACTGAGAATATAACAGTGGAGATTATTTCTTAAAATTCTTTGGGGCTAGGTACAAAGACAGGTTTTCAGGAGATTTTGCTTCAATTCTTCCCTTTTACTCATTTCTTGTTTAAGCATTTGAACCAAATATTGCAAATATTCAACTGAATTTGTCCATATAATACTGTTTTGCCTTACATCTATCACTGAGCACTCACTGTATAAGGGAGAGTGGCGATGATGGGTAGTGTATCCTTTCAATAGAGATATGAGTATTGCTGCTCTTTTTGCATTTGTATTAGCTAATGTTAAGCATAACACCTTCTTCGGGAGAGAACGGACACTACAGGGCAGACTGTTTCCCTAATCTGATATGTACGACACTCCACTTGTACATATGGATGTCTTGAATCAGATACTTGCTGTGATTTGGGCAGATGGGAAATGAGAATTTAATTTAATTTCTGAGCAGCTAACTATTCTAATAACTAAGTTATAGGATCTTATAGGATGTACAGGGGCAAGAGGAAGGAGATGGAAATGCATAAAAGTGTTCTCCATGTGAGTATATAATTAAACAGAAAGTGTTTGCCAGCTCCTATGCATGTCTATGTTGTATTCAGTTGACCTAACATTACACCTTAATGTTAGGTCAACTGAATAAGCACTTTTGAAAAATAAGGTTTAAAAAAAAAAAAATCCAGTTGCTCCACTACGCAAAACAGACTTCAACTTTGATGGCAGAACTGTCAGTAAACTGGTCCCGTTCTATATATAAAATTGCCTTTTCAGAAAATCTGAAGCAGTTTTATACCCATAATCTTAACTGATGTTCCTAATTTATTTTTTATGTTCAGATTTTATTTTTTTTTTAATTGAAGGGAAGTATTTTTAAGCTCCTTGTGGTAAGGCTCTACAATTAAGGATTAGAGCTTTTAGTTAAGTGTCAGTAAGCAGATCAGAAAGAATCTGGAAAGATCAGATTACTTAACCAGAAGTTTCGATCTCTTGTTGTTTTCTTTATCTTTTTAGGTAGTCTTCTGCGGTATAGTTCATCACTGTTTTCCATTTGTAAGTAAAGATAAGGATTAGCGTGCAATATATTTGTGCAAAAATGGTTGTGTTTTTCCTAAGTGCATGAAGTGATGGGTGATTAACAAAACATTCATGGCCCAGCTACACAGATTCACAGATTACAGATACACAGATAGACAGATTGTGCGAGGTTCTGTACAGACTTTTAGTCTTTGTCTTAACTCACCATAGAAGTGTGACATTTAACATTTAAGACGTTTCAGCTTTATTTTTAACGATAGTCAAAATATCTTTACATTGCTAAACTATATGTGAAAAAGAAATGAGAAATAATAGTAACATACAGTAACTTTTTCATATTTTCTTTTCACAACTAAATATTAAGAATCCTGGAATGATGGAAAAGTTTAGGTTGGAAAGGTCCTCTGGAGATCACCTGGTACTAGTTCCTACTGAAGTAGGACATCGGACTAGGTTATTCAGGGCCCTGTCTAGGCAAATATTGAAAGTTTCCAGTAACATCCTCTTTGGACAATCCTTTCCAGTGTTTAACTATTCTCATAGTAAAAAAAAGATCATGGAATTTCCCAGGTTGGTTTTGTTGCTTTTTGCTTTGTCACTGCTTCCTTCTAAAGATAATACCTCTACCTACTCTATAACTACCTTTTAGGCAGTGAAGGGCTGATTTATACTGGTACTGCTCCAGTCCCATTCGAGCTGTCAGCTTTTTAACATTTTGTTTAATCATCTGGCATATTTTAATTTAATATAAACGCATCAGATTAGTAAGATTGCTGTGCTCACTAAAAACAAAACTATCAAACGGAGGGGAGAGTTATTTACCCCTCTCTATATACGGGTGTAATTTATTTGCTGCACTAGGAAGTAAGAATTCAAGCAAGTAGAAAGATATTCTCCACTGCAGCATCAGGTCTCCACAGAGAAAAGGCAAAATTCACTGTAAGATACTCTTGCTTCCACCTCTGACTTTATAAAAAATTAAAGTTCATTGAAATTATTCTTGCAGACACAACGGCATAACAAGTGGCTCTGGCTTAGTGCTGCCCATGTCACTTTGCATTAGGAAATACAATGTGACTGATATGAATGATATGTCAAATAAGACATTTGTCCAAAATGGTATTTTTTCTGTTTAAATGTAGTGAAAGAAATTGTGGCTAAAAATAATCCAGGTGGCCTGGGCTTTAGGTTCCCCACACCACTTTTTTTTTTTTTTTTTTTTTTTTTTTTTTTAATGATCTGGGAATATTTACTTCTTAATAGTTACAAACGTTTTCTGAAAAAAGTTTTTTTTCAAGATATTTCTGAATATGTATACTGACAAGCTCTTCTAGCACTCATCAGGAACAGTCTTCCTATGAAGGCAATTAGTAAGGGAATCTTCACTTACCTTTGCTTTGTGTAGACCTGAAATACCTCTCCTCTGCCCCAAAGATAACAATTATTGCATTCCCGACGCAGCACTGCAGATTGTCTCCACCTTATTCTCATACAGAAATCCAAAAGAAAACAGTAGAAGTGTGAAGATGTCTTTGTTCCCATTTTTCTCTTTCATACCCACTATTCCCACGTGCAGGAATGCCTCCAACATGAAGGACATGATAAATAACAGAGCTTCTATTGCTTGCATTGGGATTGTCTGTATAAGCCTTTGGACCAATTCCAGCTGTGTAAGGAGATGTGGACACACAGAAAATGACAGCCCTGGTCTTACATTGCATTGTGGTCATAGTTTACAACATCATATCACAATCTTGTAAAGTATATTTTTCTCTATGTAGAAAAACTCTGTTCTACGCTTCTTAGCATAAGTTTTGTTGTTGCTGTCATTGTTGTTTAATAAAAATATATAGAATCATAGAATCGTAGAATATCCTGAGGGACCCATAAAGATCATCAAGTCCAACCGCTGGCTCCACACAGAACCACCCCAAAATCAGAACATATGACTGAGAGCGTTGTCCAAAAACTCCTTGAACTCCAGCAGCTCGGTGCTGTGACCACTGCCCTGGGGAACCTGTTCCAGTACCACTCTCTGGTGAAGAACCTTTTCCTGATATACAACATGACTCTCTCTGTTTATAATAATATCAAACATATGCATATAAAAGTTAAAATTAAATATATATATTTAAATTAAATTTTTAAATTTTAAATTTTAATTTTCTAAATTAGAATCTTAAATTAATTCTTTTTAAATTAAAATTAAAGTGATTAACAAGTTTTTATTATCATGAAATTATGAATTAGCTAAACAACAACTCTTTACAGAGTTTTATTGTTGACTTTGGGGAAGCTTGAATATGTCACAAGTCCATGTCTATAGGCAACTTGATGTTTAGATATGCTGGAAAAGAGCTCTCTATAATTGCCCCTGCTCTGCAGTTCAGATGCATTTTTTGGAGTATCCTATGATTCTGCCCTAGTTTGTTCCTGGGGATCAACCCCAGGCTTCTTCCTTAAGTCCTGATTATAATGATTCATGGACACACTGATTGAATTCCAGAACTGCAAAAGAAATGGTTACAACTTACACTCCTCTTCACACAGAATCACATTTTATCATTTTAGTTATAAAATAAATTTGAATTTATTTATTTATTTATTTATTTATTGAGAGACAAGCCATGAGAAATTTTATAGCGAAATGACAGAAACAGAAATTCTTTCAAATTCGTTTAATTTCTGGAATGCTTTCCAGTTTGTAAGATCGTTATGTGTGTGATGTGGTTACATAGAATTGTATAAAAAATATGCTGTGAAGAAAGGTGATCTGTGACAGTAGGGCTATAATGTGGCACCTCAGCTGTTTTGGTTTACTCCTGCAGCAGATAACTAACTGACTAAAGAGGAGATTTGCAGATCTGTGCTCTCCCCCTTACTTAAGTTTTTAAGGCATATAAAAAATAATGGGAGGTCAGGTTTCTCAATATCAGTAAATAAGGACAATGTATTAACTTTGCTGTCATCTTAAAGCTTGTTATTTAGCAGAGCGTAAGCAAGTTTTTCTTGCTTAGAGGCTAAATAGACAAATATAAATTAGAAGAAGATCTGGTCATCTGTGTTTTAAGATAGGAGGCAGAACTGTTTCTGTCATGAGACCCAAACTGCATTACGAGAGAATTTGTTATTTCTGGTTCAAAATAAAACAAAACAAAACAAAAAACAACAATAACAAAAAAACCCACCACATATATTTAGGGAGGGAGGAGATTTTGGCAAGACAAATACCACTACTTCCTCCATTATTTGCTGGCAGTTGTTGACTGACATGGACATCTTTAAATATTTTATGCCACTAGACTTTAAAGCTTAGCTGTTCCTTTCTTGTGCCTCTTATCTCCTGGATATCATCATTCTTGGTAAGATTTCACTCATCTTTTTTTTCCTCTTTCCCACTTTCTCTGAGTGGGGATTTTATATGTCTTACAACAGAATCACAGAATCACAGAATTGCAGGAATTGGAAGGGACATCAAGAGATCATCGAGTCCAACCCCCCTGCTAAAGCAAGTACCCTACAATAGGTCACACAGGTAGGTATCCAGACTAGTCTTGAATATCTTCATAGACAGACACTCCACAACATCTCTGGGCAACCTGTTCCAGTGCTCTGTCACCTGTACCATAAAGAAGTTCTTCCACATGTTTGTATAGAACTTCCTATGTTCAAGTTTAAGGTCATTACTCCTTTTCCTATTGCTACGCACCACCAAGAAGAGCCTGGCCTCATCCATTTGCCTCCCTCCTCCCTTTAGATACTTATAAACATTAACCAGCTCCCTCCTCAGTCATCTTTTCCCCGGGCTAAGTGAACTCAGGTTACTCAGCCTTTCCTCATACAGATGTTCCAGGCCCTTTATCACCTTTGTGGCCCTCTGCTGGACTCCTTCTAGGAGATCCCTGTCTTTTTGAACTGAGGAACCCAGAACTGGACTCAGTGTTCTACATGTGGTCTTAGCAGGGCAGAGTAGAGTGGGAAGATCACCTCCCTCAACTGGCTGGCCATGCTCTTTCTCATGCACCCCAGGATACCATTGGCCTTCTTGGCCACAAGGGCGCACTGCTGCTCACGGTCAACCTGTTGTCCACATCCGGATCCTTCTCTTCAGATCTCCAGATCCTTTCCAGCAGGTCATCCCCTAACCTTTACTGGTGTATGTGGTTATTCCTCCCCACGTGCAAGACTCTACACTTGCTCTTGTTAAATCTCATCCAGTTCCTCCTTGCCCAATTCTCCAGTCTGTCCGAGTCTTGTTGAATGGTAGTACAGGCCTCCAGTGTGTCAGCGACTCCTCCCAGCTTTCTATCATCAGAAAACTTTCTCAGGGTGGACTCTATCCCTTCATCCAGGTAGTTGATGAAGATATTGAACAAGACCAGACCCAGCACTGGCCCCTGGGGAACACTGATAGTTACAGGCCTCCAACCACACTCTGTACCACTGATGACAACTCTCTGAGCTCTGCCAGTCAGCCAGTTCTCAGTCCACCTCACCATCCACTCATCTATCCCACACTTTCTAATTTTCATAACAAGGATGTTGTGGGAGATGACGTCAAATGCCTTTCTGAAGTCAAGGCAGACAACATCCACTGCTCTTCCCCCATTTAGCCAGCCTGTGATGACATCATAGAAGGCTACCAGGTTATTCAAGCATGATTTCCCCTTGTTGAATCCATGTTGACTAGTCCTGATAACCTTCTTCTCTTCCAATTGCTGGAGAGGGTATCCAGAACAACTTGTTCCATCACCTTTCCAGGGATGGAGGTAAGGCTGACTGGCCTGTAGTTTTCTGGATCCTCCTTCTTGCCCTTTTCAAAAACTTGAGTGTATTATGCACTGTTGTGCTTCAGCCAACCCAGCTATGGCTTCATAGCCTAAAATGTAAGGCAAGCGCTTAAGCCATCCAGATGAATATCTGCAGTCAATCCTTATCAAGCTGGATTGTATCAGTCATAAATAGCATTACAGACCATGGTAATAGCCAGCATGTTTCAGCAAGGACTGTGTGGCAAGAGTAATAAAATGAGGAAATATTAAACTTTAACACTTCATGCCACGAACATAAATCTTTTAAGGGCAACAACATAACATTTACACAATCTGATGTATGGATTAACTTGTAAGATAGGATATTTAGGGAGGCAAAAATTAAATGATTTTTCTTTTAACATGTGAATGTATGCTGTTGCTGATAACTTTATGGAAAGATTTCAAATATTTTTAGTACTAGAGCAAAGACCCTGTGTGCTGGGCTGCAATATCTCCATTCTGCATGAATGTATTTTGAAATAAGAAACTGTAGGATGGTGAAGGCGGTGGCAGTGAAGAGTTTATTTAGGGAAAGGGGAGGAAAAAATGAGTAATGTACATTCTCTTGCAGAATCAGCTTGCCTCTAAATCCTACATTGAAAACAGCTGTTTGTCAGCTAGAACAGTTCAAGAAATTAAAAAATGCTCATGCAATCAGATTCATCACCTCATAATAACTGTTCACTAACCATGAACAAAAATGGGAAAGTTGATGAAAAGCATCAATAAATGCTTCACTCATTACAGATGTTGAATAATTATATGTATTTGCAGCAAATGTTCTTGTGACCTTTATAGTATAGATTGAATAATTTTTTCATAGAATGTCAGAGTGCTCTCATAAAAGAAGAAATGACATATTTCCAACCTGCCCCACCTTCTGAGTTATGAGGCAGCATATCATTGCACTAGGAACAACATATATATACATATATACATAACACAAGTACAAATCCTATTTGTTATGAGACTCTTTCTTGTGGAAAATAGATCTTCCTTAAATATTAGCAATAGGGTTCTGTAGATCCAGTTTTATCTTTGATTTTGCACTTGACTTAGTACTTATTTTTCAGACACTCATTTAATTTCTCTGTGTTCAGATGTCTACAGACATATTGTTTGGTCATCCCTCAGTATAGTTCAAACCTTCTTGTGTGACCACCTTCGACTGCTTGCAGAACATCCTGTTTGCAGTGTGCTCCTCATGTTGTTCGGACTATGTATACACTACAGCAACAGTAATCATACATTGTTATTTCTGTCAACTCTTTGAAAGGGTAGATAACAGCAGGATAAGGGGAAATGGTTTTAAGTTGAGGGAGGGAAGATTTAGATTGGATGTCAGGGGGAAGTTCTTTATTATGAGAGTGGTGAGGTGCTGGAACAGGCTGCCCAGAGAGGTTGTGCATGCCCCATCCCTGGAGGTGTTCAAGGCCAGGTTGGTTGGGGCCCTAGGCAGCCTGGTCTAGTATCAAATGGGAAGGTTGGTGGCCCTGCCTGTGGCAAGGGGGGCTGGAGATTCATGATCCTTGAGGTCCCTTCCAACCCAGGCTATTCTGTGATTCTGTGATTCTGTGATTCTGTCTTTGCTAAAAGGACATGCATAGGCTTAAGGCGTACATATTAAGCTTGTGCGTGAAAAAAGAAGGGCTTTTTTTTGACGATGTGAATATAATTATGAATTATGTGTGAAAGATGAGGGACATGCAGGAAGGTGAATAAAGAAGGAAGGCGCTTAAGGGCTCAGACATATGAGTTGTTCGCTGACTCAACCAGTACCAATGCACCAGCTGAGTTTCAGTAGCTGACCATAGTCATGCAATTTTGACAGTGAAGAGGTGAAGGCTTTTCTTTGTTTTTAATGTTCTTTCTGAAAATATACAGTTGTATGTGGTCAATATTTTTGAAAAAGTTGGAATATTTGACTCAAAAATTGAAATAGCAAAGAAGAATTAAAATACCCTAATTTACTTTGGTTAAAATTAAAACTTTGCTAGCAAAGACAATGAAGTATGTGTATACTGTGGAAGAATAAATGAAGCAATTTTGACCTAGACAAATGCAATTTTCTCTAACATCAGTCTAAGGAAATATGCTTTTATGGATACAGAAGGATAAATAGGAGGTATTCAGTGGTTTACCTCTGACAGTAACTTTAGCAACTCAATCTGAAGCAATATAAATTATGTAGATGTTTTCAGAGTCAGGCCTGCATTAAGTGGTGATTAATACACATTTTATGTCATATGCTGGAAGATGAGAGTCGAGTTCTTCACTTTGAAAAGTAAGGACTGACAGATGGGCTGACCATCTGAGAACAAACTCTCCTCACAGTTCTGTTTTGCTCATATTTTCTTCTGACTTTTCTGTATTTTGCCTTTTATTTTCTTTTTATGGTGCAAAGTCTTCATTTACTTTCTAAAAATTAAAATATCATCAGAAAGGAGAAAAACTGGATTCCTATATAAGGAAAAAGTTTATTTTTGAAAATTCCTGGCAGAAATTGTTTCTGTCTCAGCTGTAGCACTTTGTGATGAAATGCACAATGTTCTCCACAAAACTTTATGCAACTTCTGAAAAGGAGTAAAGCAACTTGCTGTTTTCTAGAGATCTGCCGGAGCATACCTGTCAGTATAGTAACTTAGAAGAAACATGACAGTTAGTTCCATATTATCATTGATTCTTTCCATGTGGATTATCCTGGTACAATTTAAATTAATGTAAATGCATGTAGTGGACAGTATTTTTAAGGGAAAAAAATCAAGAGTAGATTTTGTATGCTTCCTCAGCAGCTGTCGATAGAGTAGCTGAAATGCTTCCTTGTAAGCATGGGATACACCTTCAGAAAAAAAGAAAAAGAAAAAAAGAAAAGAAAAGAAAAGAAAAGAAAAGAAAAGAAAAGAAAAGAAAAGAAAAGAAAAGAAAAGAAAAGAAAAGAAAAGAAAAGAAAAGAAAAGAAAAAAACAACAACCAAAAAAACCCTGCATTTTTTTTATGATTGGACAAAGACGAGAAACTGATTCAATGATGAAGCTGTTTTTCCTTCTTAGAGCATTCTAAGTGTTGTTACCCATTTATATGGGTAGCATGTATAAACCTTTAATGGGTGGGAAGAATTTTTGTTCACCTGAGAGAGTTTTTCAGAAGCTAAACAAGCTTTAAATTCATTTTGGAGATACAGTCTTGCAATGTTTCACTCAGGAGTAGAATTACTCTTTTTTATTTTAAACAATTTTCAAAATATCAAGCATATAAACTCAAATGTCACTAGACTTGCTTTGAAATTAGGGAACAGTTTGTAAAAACAGTGTGAAATTGCATTGTCAATCACTTCTGTAAATGAGAATGAAATTTTCATGTTTAGCTTGATAATAATTTGAACAGTGTTTTAATCCTGGTCTAATTCTGGACTCTACCTGAACTCCCCCCAGTAGTTATTTCTTCCTGAGTCAGGTGGATCTATTTTTCCCATTTGCATCTGAGAAAGAACCGTCCTTTTCCATTTCCTTCCCTTCCCTTCCCTTCCCTCCCCTGCCTTTCCCTTACCTCCCCTTCCCTCCCTTTCCCTTCCCTTCCTTTCCCTTCTTTTTATAAGAGTGTAATTGTCTCTATATGTGAGGTAACACTTCTAGGATTGCCCAAAGAGGTAAGAGACTTTGCTTTTTTGGAGTAAATAAATAAAATCTCTGATTAGTTTTAAGCTGCGTGCAACAAGTTCACAGTATATTTGGCTTTCTCAGTGTCTGATTTGCAATTTTTGTGCACGCCTAGCATACTGAGAGACACTTTGTGCCAATATCAAAAAGCAAACCAGTGAATGAGAGATTTATGCCCAGTATGGAGTGACTAATTTCCACAGTCTTTCCAAGACTAATTTCACACTTCATAATTTCTTGTGGAAGAGTTGTCCAGAAAACGTTGAATTGATGTAGTGGGAATAAGCTGCTAGGTTGAATAGCAACTCTGTTCTTAGTCTGGACAAAAATAAACCAGCACTTTCTTTTCTGACTTCTACAATTCTGTGTTTAGCTCCCTATGAAATTAATTGGGGCCAAAGCTAGCCCCTTTGGCGTTTTTGTTTAGAAGTTTTGCACCTTCCCATATTCAAAAAGAAAAATAAAAAATGGGCAAGACTCCACCACCTGAACTGCTGCCATTGACTTCTCAGTTGTTATCTTGCTTTAAAATAAAACCTCTACTAAAAAAAAAAAGGAAGTACCTTGTACGCTAATATGGGAAGAATGTACTTTCAATATTAAAACTGCATGAAAGAATCTGTTCCTTTTATTACCAGCTTGATAATCTGATCCACCATTCACATTCTGTACTCCCCCATTGCTATCATTTTGCCCTGGTTTTCACAGCTATCACACCTGGCTAATGTTGTGATTTCTGTTAGAAATTTAATCATGGTGAGGGACTGGGAAATAGTTGGCGAATGGGTCTGACACAATTATTCTGGTGTCTCTTGATGACTGTATTAAACTTCCACCAACAGCAGTCAAATCAACAGGCTACTCTCTATTTGCATAACAAAATAGGAGGACAATAGACAAGATAGATTTCAAAAGTTTGCCTGAATTGGCCATGCAGGAGACTGCTGAAGGAAAGAGCAGAGAGTGGTGCCATGAAGCACAAAGATTTTTTCAGCTTTCAAAATGTGATCCAAGGAATCTGTGCAAGATGAACATGACTGTATTTCTCCATGAGTGGGTTCCTGAGAAGGTAATCTGTTCACATCCAGTGGAGAGGATACGCAAAAGGCAGGGCAATTTAAGGACTAACTGTGGAGAATACTCTTCCATGATTATAAGTGAAGGTGGGTACTGAATTTCATCCTCAGTCTCCTTGTTCTGCATCATTTTTTCTTACTGAGTACTGAAGATAACAAACTGTTCAAAGGCCAACACAGTCATGCCATGATTCCCAGGCTGGTTCTGCACAATCTAGCTTAAACCTGAGGCAGTACAGCTATATTAATCTATATTAATACAATGATTTGCCCCAGCTAACTGTGAGCTAGCTCATGTTTCTCAAAATAGCGTGTGTAATTGTGTAAGGAACTAATAGCATGTGTAATTGTGTAAGGAATCTGAATATTTACTTGGGAGGAAGAAGATAGGAGATTGAAGGTCCATAGCCCCACTTATCTCCTCCCATCAGCACCATTCAATTTGCAAACCTTTTCCTGGGCACCTGACACAGCTGCTTAGCCCATTTTTTTTCATGTGGAAACTGTGAGAATAAGGTTTCAGTAAGCACTGTACAAACAGTAAGCTAGAGACAATTTGCAATGTAGACAGACACAAAGCATATGGATAGACAAAACAGATGGTGTGTGAGGGAGGAGGAGGGAACAGAAGTGCAGAACAGTGAACAGATTTCCTCCCAGTTGTCCTAATCTAGTACAACTAGAATAGGGTCAAAATAAGAGTCCAAATTGCTTGGCCTGAAGACCAGTGTCTTATCAGTATTGCCTTAAGTCAGGGATGATTTTTTTATTCCCTTAACTCATCTGCTCACTTTGAGTATAGCTATTACCTTCCAGATAATTTGAACTGGAGTTTGTCTTTATGTCCAAACAGTTTAGAGATTTTCTAATCACACTGGTTCTCATCAGGAAAGGTCAGGAGGAATGACATTTTTCACAGTCAGTCTACTTTAAAACCTGGCTATGTTTCATGCATAACAACAGCAACAATTTGCATTTATATAGCACCTTCCATCCCTTAGGATCTCAGAATGCTTTATAAACCATGTGTGAGAATAACTTCACTGAAATAACAGTTAAAAGTCCCCCTTGAAACCTCTCTAACTGTGAGGTACTCTGAAGCTCTTACAGAGGAGTCAGCAGATGAGCATGCATAGAGAAAGGCATTAAGAAGGTACTGTTTCTTGTCAGATGAAAATGGTAGATGAAGGGAAAACAGAGTCAAACTGAATATCAGAAAATTTGATGTTGAGCTGACACTACTGCTACAAAAACATAATTGTAAGAAATTTCAAGATCACTAGTAGTCAGGCCTTTGTTTTTATGCCTCTTCTGCAGGAGGACACCTCTGACAGTACAAGTCAGTACTGAGATGGCTCAGAGTGAACAGATCTGTATACTTCTTGTTCACATTAGCCAGAGTCAGTACTTACTGGCTTAGATGTTTGTTAGTAGATTACATCTGGCAGTATTTCTTTTTATATAACTTGTGATCCTGATCCTGCTTCAATCTGTTGCATACTGCTTTCTCCTCCAAAAAAACCACAACCAAACTTCTATATATTCTACTTGTTTAGACAGCAATGATAAAGCAACTTTATTAGTACAAAAGGAGATGAAAATTATATCTGACTGAAGTTTGAGGATTATGGAGGAAATTCAGTTAAGTGGGCTCGACATAATCACATGAAAGCCTGTATGTTGGTCTCATGACTAAATTCATCACTTCAGTTACTGAAAAGTAGTTTCCACACATCACCACATTGTCTGTTGGAAGTGTCTAGCAGTGGCAGAACAAAGAATGCTGTGACACAGACTTTGTAGCAGCTGTACTTGTCTCAGTGTTTTCTAAGGTGAGCCTGAGGTTACATTCATTTTTTGTTGCTGAGTCATAGGAAAAAAAATATTTTAGAGAACTCCTTGCCACAGGGTGTGGCATAAGATAAAAGTTCATGTTTATCCCTGAAGTAAATGAGCATGCCAAAGAGTGTAAGAAGTCAAACAAATATAAAGAATATAAAAAGTTTTAAAAATATATGCTGCTTCTGGTTCAGGAGGTTCCTTGAGCTACAAATCACTGATGGGTGAGGGAGTGCTCTGAAGGGTTATCCCTAAAAATCTGTGCTGTTCTCATCCTCCTTCTTTGACACTGCTGCTGCTCGGCTGGACACAGGGCGCTGGACCACTTAGACCACTGGAATGGACAAGTACATAGTTCCTTAGTCACTGGATTTCCAGTTGCTCAGAAAAACATTCCAGCCTGTCAGATTTGCAGGTATATTTTAAGAAAAAGTTCAAGACTTTCCAGAAAGGAAAAATAAATTTTTTGTATGACTGAAAGATGAAGAATTCTCAATATCCTGATCTAACTGCAGCATGGTCCCTCATGCTTCCTTCCATGGAGGTGAGCTGAATCCAATGTCAGTTATGGATGGTGCAAGACCCTCCCTCACTAAGCACTGAATAAAAGTCATGGATGGAGCAGGAGGAGTGGGTGTCCCCAGGCTGCATCATGAACTGGAAAGAACCTCTGCTCTAGTTCTGGCTGTAAAATGGAGGTAGAGCCCCATATAAACCAGTGTTTTGGGATGTGATTTGGAAGAAACTTCCCTTTGGCTCCATTGCCACCTACTCAAGGGATCTAAATGTTCAGCCTAGCTCAAAGAACACCTTGGGGCAAAATCTCATTTCTGATTCTTGGACTTGGTGGCACAGAGATATGGATTTCTCTAGGTTTGGAGGCGTTTAGCGTTTTTGTTCATGATGAAGTTCTCCATATCAGCATCCTTTCTCCCCTTTGTCTCTCTGCTTAACAAACTGAGCCTATGGGGCCCCCAGAGCTCTCTGCGGCTGTTTTATTCATAGCTTTAGCCCCTTTCCCAGTGCAACAGCTTCCTCAAATATTTTTCAAGGACAACTTTTTTCCCTAAAGGTTTGCTCAGCAGCAATGACTGTCTCATCTAGGGAATCTATTCTGATTAATTTGACTTTAGCTTTCTTACTGCTCCAGTGGAGTCTGAATTTGTCAAGGACTTAAATATATATACACACACCAGGGAAGTTCTACAAAAAGCTGAAGCACAATGAGCTGCCTCCTAATTTTATTAAGAGACTCGTTCTTTGGAAATGGACTGCTGTTATCAGCCTGACCAGACCTGAATGCAGTAAAAATTAAGCTTAAAGCTCCAAACTGACTGTTTTCTGACAGAACATTTAGTCTCACTTGATATTTTGGGGTGATTTTTTAGGATGTGAGTGAAAGGCAGAGCGGGTGGGCGGCCAGTAGAGGGCTGCCAGCTCCCAGGAACTGGCAGAAAGCTGGGGCTGGTGAGTTGGGATTGTGCCTTGCACTGCAGTCCGTGGTGAATTTATAACCCCCAAAGAAAATAAATTAATCTGACATTCAGCTGTGGTCTCCCTGTTTCTCTCTACATAGTGAATGCATGTTTCATTAGCAGTGTGTTTTAAGAGTTTGTGAAACATAAAAAGGGAGATGAAGGTTAACCTAGTCGCCTTCTTCCCACAC
Organism: Pavo muticus; assembly: GCA_016647715.1. Taxonomy (NCBI): domain Eukaryota; kingdom Metazoa; phylum Chordata; class Aves; order Galliformes; family Phasianidae; genus Pavo; species Pavo muticus. Next base: position 40,992 of record JACDJE010000667.1, on the reverse strand, counting down.
GTGGAATTAGTATTAAATGGTTTGTGTTAACTATAGCGCTTACAGGAGTCTTTGTGAAATTCTTGAGCTGCTTGTGAGAAGAAATTCTTCCATCTCTCCCTACATGGGAAACTGGTATAGAGCCTTTGGTAAGACATTTGGAGGAGGTGGCTATAAATGAACTTTTCCTCACCCCCTCATATTCTCTGCCTGTAGCTATATGCCTGACCACACAGTGTGCTCCAGCTGGCAGCGTGGTTCAAATTCAGCCTGTGGGATACTTTTGCCTAACCAGCTGCGTTCATCATAAAAGCTGTTAAAGTATTGTACAGTTGCTCTATACTCTAGTACCTTCCCCTGTTCCTACCATGTTAAGAGCTCACTGCCATGTAGAGCTGAAAGCATCCTTTGCACAATGCCTGAGGGTGTCCAAGCTTGGAAATGTGAAGTGCTGCCAGTGAATCTCAGGAAGGATCCCGAAGCTGTAATTAGAACAGTTCCTTGAAAGTGGGCCAGTTCCCCAGAGCTCAGGACATCTGAGCATCTATATTATCCCTCTTGGTTAGTACAGGAGGGCAGATGAGTTTCCCAAGTTCTGATCTACAGAGCTTTTCTCATTTACCATTTGGGTTTTTTCCCTCCCCTTTGTTTGAGAGTTGCCTGTCGATCTGGATTCCCCGTCAGGACTTGTTCTGATTCCCAAAGGAACACTAGAGATGGGGGTGACATGCCTTTTAGGTCACTTGATTCTTTTGGTATTAGCACTTAATACTGCAGGCACGAAGCTCATAAGAATGGATTCCAGCTACTATGGAACAAGCAGACAGAAGCTGTACGGAGAAGCAGACTCCAGATGCTTGTCTGTATGGTGCATGACCTTCCCTTAGTTATTCAAGGGCAGCATGAAAGGTGGATGCATCTGAAAGCCTTAATATTCCTCCATACCTTCTGAATAAATTTGCTATTTTATAGGAGTTAATTTTGTTTGAATTTCTTCCTGTTGTTTCCTTTCCTAGTCTCCAGCACTTAGGAGGTCAGCATAAAGCTACAACTTGGCTAATATTTATTCAGTGATTTTTTCAAACAAGCATTGGACTCTTCATACATCTCAAATTTAACCCCTTACTTTGGATACACTTTGGCTTCTATACTTGAAGATAATTCACTGTTAGTGTCCTGTCACTCTGCTTATGACACTGGATTTAGAGAAAATTATCCACCTCGCAGGGCTGAAAATTATTTAAGAGACTGTTGTTTGTTGTTTTTTTTTTTTCTATTATAAATATTGTATTTCTCACAGAGTATAATTTTAAGAACAATTTGATCTATGTTAACATATCTAAAAATAAATGCCTAAAAGATGTCTAAACCAGAGGATTGGTAGATTAAACACAGGTTACTCCTAAAGGAATAAAATAATCAAATTATTACTTCTCTCCAGGCCAGTTTTATTATTTTTAAGCAACTTTGTATTGTTTAAAAGTTGTGTTCAGTGGCAATTACAAGCCAGAGCTGTGCCTTAGGTAATAGATGTTCAGCAGAAAGTTGTTTAACACTTTTACCTCCCAATTTTTAGTGAGGAAGGAAGTTTTGGTTTACTTCTTGTTTAAACACAGAATTTTAATAACTGCCCAGTCTGACACGTACATTTGTCTCCACAAATTGTCTTGTGGCTTGGAAGAGAAGGACAGATTTTGGGCTACTTTATTCGAAGGTGTACTTAGCTCTGAGTATCTGTTGTCTATATTTAGGCTATGAAGAAAAATCCTTTCATGGCTTCCACTATTTCCTGGGTGGAAACAGTGGAAAGCAAAGTGGTAAGAGCGATTTAGCTGAGGTGCCACATCTCTGGGGTTCCTTGTGAGCGGAGGGTTCAGGTGTATGTGCCCATGTCTTCAGCAGGAGGAGACAACAGTCAGTTTCCGGTACAAACACATTTGCTAAATGGAGCCTTGCAATGGGAATTCTCTTAACATTAATCTTTGTCTAAAGAGACTTGATAAAGCCACTTAATGTACCATGCTTGAGTTTCTAGTCTTCTGTTGTATGCTCTGGAGTGAGAACAGATATAGCAGAGGTAGAATCGCAAACATAAGTGGCATTTTTCACCAAAACATTTTTTTTTCACCAATAATGCATTTATCAAATACTGCAGTGAGAGGCATATTAATTTATGTTCCAGAAAGAGAGAGAATGTAAATATTTCATTTAAACATTTTAACTACAAATTTTGGTTTTGAAACAATGCCTCAGTTAGGAATTTGATTTTTTTTAAATAAATTAATACAAACACTGGAATTAAACACTTCCTGTTAGCCCTCCAAATGTTTTATCCCATTAATAACAATTTAAAAGGGACACATGAGCAAAAAAGAAAAAAATTACATTTCTCTTATTTTAAGGTTGACCAACAGTGGGTTTTTCATACAAAAGAAACTTGAAAACTAAGAGGAACTGAGCTTGCAAAGCATACTGTTTTGGCTAGGAGAACCGTAATTTCCTCTCACAGCTTCCACTGCCATTTTTAACCAGGCACATGCTTTGGTTTAGAAATTACTGCAACCAAATGGTGCAGAAGTGAGAGTTGATGACATCATAATCATTTCTGGCATTGCCTGGAGAAAAAATGCTGTTCTCTGATATCTCCATCTGTATGACATCTAGCTAAGGTCCAGGGAGGAAATGCTTACTTCTGGCGAGAGCATATGTGGGTATAGCCAGGATGTCTGTTTAAAAGCAGAGAAAGCTCCAGTAGGAGCATGCACTGTGCTAGAGAATAGATTGGTCACAATCCCCCCTGATTTCAGTAAATCTATACTTAGAGAAATATGGAAGTGTCTTTGTGTTGAGATGCAAATCTCAGAGAAACAGACCCTGTGAAGGCAAAATATTAATATTTTTAACCTTTTGCAAATAGTTCGATATAACCATATATGTATATTATTAAAGCAGAGGTTGCCATGGCCTGATAAACTGTGCAATTGTCCCTAAGTGACACTGTGAGAGTTATCTATCTATAAAGCCAGTAGCTACAGCGCTCTGAGAAGAACTATTTTTAAAAGATCTCTAATCTGTCTTCCTCCATTTTGATCTTCACATTACTCTGAAAGTTTTATACTGACATCAGCAAATATCCAACTGATTTTTATCTTTAACGTGCTATGAATGTTGAACATCTCAGTTCTGAAAAATTAATTTCAAACTTTTTGCTTTTGTAGCTTAGCTCTTGAAGACAAGCACTCTTTTTAATAACTGTTGGATGCAGGTAAGCTCCTCTCTATAATATTTTTGTAACAACTGACTCTAGAAATATACAAACAGAAAACAGCCAGCTAATTCAGAGCCTGAGCATGAAACTGATTGTGTACTGCACTATTCTTCATCTCAAGTTTATAACTTTTCTTTCTTCTGATTTTTTTCCCCTTGTATTTCAGGTTGCTTCAGAAGAATAGCCATACTCAAACTCCATATGTACCATTTAGAGCATAGATAGCAGATAGAAAATTTGGAACTTAATTTGAAGAAAACTATGGGAAACTAAAAGGGATGACTGCAAATAAAAGTAGAAAAGGCTTTGGAATGAGGGTATATTCATTCTGTGTTTTCAGGTAGATTGGAAAGACTAACTGAAAGATTTCATCCATGTTGCATCTTCACAATATCACTTCAGACAGCACTTCTCAAGCTCTCAAACTTAAATGTTCTGGTAACCCAAAGCAGAGTTTGACACTTGAAGTGTTTATATCTGCCTAGATCCATGTTGTGCACTAAACATTTGCAGCAAGTGCTTGAACCACAGTTTGTACATGATTTGTGAAATTTCTCATACTAAGCAGACTTCTTAGTGCAGCTCCATGTACCTGTGGAATTCGTTGAGATTTTGTATAGACCTGTGGTGTTTTTTGTCGGGTATACCTTAAACCCTGACTGAGTTAACCCTGTTGGCCCTTAAGCAGAGAGTGCCTTATTGCACAATGACAAACCAGGAAAATAATTAATTCCTGAGAATGTGACAGCATTCTTCTGAAGGTGATAAAATTTTGGGACTGTATGCCTCATGCATATTTGGACTTTTTCTCCAAGAAGGAATTATTGTTTTACCTTCTATAGAAAGAATCACAGCAAAATTTTGGAAGAACTACTTGAAGGCTTCTGATAATATGCAGCCTAAGAGGAGTATATCCACTGGGAAATGAGTAGACATAAGGCTTTATGAATTTATGTCCTAAAGAGAAATTTTTGGTCATTGCCATGTGGTCATACAAACTATCTGAAGACAGGTAATTGAATCTGAGATAGCTAAAAGCCTCCGTGATGTCATTCTTGTGCTTTGACTATTTGCAAAGAGGGGAGAAAAAAACCTTAATTTCTGATGTCTGGGGAACAAGGTAAGACTTGTCCCATAGTATGCAAACTCCACAGTCTTTTTTGTCTGTCTCCTTTTTTAACTAAACTCTAGGAGTGATTTCTCTAAGACTGCAGAGAGCAACTCAGTCTGGAATACTAACAAATGGCACCTTGTTAATTAACTAAGCAATCGTCAACTTGATCGAATCTCTTTGAAGTTTTACAGCAACTACGTGCACACAATATGCAAAGAGATTAGTAGTGTAGGAACACCGGTGTTGGCAGTAAGGTCAGCTTCTTGATCAATAATAACTCAGCCTGAGCAGACATTTAATCTAAAAGAAAGAGGTCATCTCCAATCAGGTCTTTTAAAGAGATCGACCAACAAAATCTAATTACTGATTACTGAATATTTAGTCAAGCAGTGACCTTGTTTACTATTGTTTAATCATATATTATTAGATAATTCCTCCATTCAGCTCCAGCTTGTCAATTAGATTTTGTTCTAATTAATATTTTAACTGTTAAAGAAGACAGAGCATCATAGTGTATGTGACACTGATTTCATAGGAACTTCAATATAGCCCAGGGCCAGCAAAGTCAAATCCATCACTCTTACACAAGGCAGAATTTGTCTCCTTATCATTCCGAACAAATGTGTAAGCCTGTTCCTAAGGACAAAGACAACCCAGAGCTTCACGGCATGAAGATATGTTACAACATTCTGCTAGTTCATATGCTGGGAGGAAAGTTGAGAAGGAATGCATCTTTTCATAGATATGTCCAAGCAAAGCATCTCACGACCAAATCTGTCAGTGTTAATGATGAACAGATTGCAGTTTGCCTAGAACTCACATGAAATACTAGAAATCATATGTTCACATACTGTTTGTATTATTGATATCTCATCTAATTTGTAAGAGCTCTGTGTAAGGGGACCTATTCACACTGCTTGGAATGAAACAGTCAGCAGACTGAATTAGTAAGAGATAGATAAATAAATAATTTTCAGCTCCAATGTCACCTTGCTGTTCTGCTATGACTTATCTCCCACAATCCCAACTGAGCAGGCATTGGAATAGCATGCAAAGGAGACCACTTTGAGATTCCCAAACACTTGTCTCCAAAGCAAGCCATGGAGAACATCTGTATCTGTATGTCCAGAGTTAATGAAGTTGCCAGTCATCCAGGCTGCACTTGTGTTGAAAAGAACGCACCAAAATGTTAAACCAACACATCCAGACTTAGCATAAATAATTGGCTCAGAAGTGACTCAGAGAGGGAGCATGCATTTTAAGACCAAAACTACATCCAGAATTGTGAAAATGTGATCTGCTGTGATTGTTGAATCTCTACCTCTGACATAGAGGATATGTATTGGTTTTCTGGATAAGGGATTTTTCTTGTACTTGTTTTGGCAGCCACATCTGCCTTATCTGTGCAAGGTCCAGGATCCTGCTCTCAATCAGGCATCTAAACAATATTACTCTTAGCCAAGTTTTGGAAGCAGTCACCTTCCACATAAATCAATGGCCACTATGGCTAAGCGCAGACTATTGCAAGTGGATTACAAAATATCAGAGCACCCAGCCAGGATTAATCCTGATGCTTACTGACTATGCTTGTCCTTTTAGATCTCATTAGTGAGCTGTGCCTGATGCTGTGCCTTCACCAGACCCCTCAGTGTGAAATGCACAAGTGAAAGATGTGTGCCAAATAGAGCGTGTTCAGAGGCTCCTGAGCCACGACCAGACTCAAACTGGTCTACAGCTTCATATGTTTTGCTCTGTGATATTTTTCATTTTCCCCGCCAACTTTGCCTATGTAACTTGCACTTACTTATTTCATTCTTACACTATGCTAATGCTTGCTTATGAAGCTCTGAGACTGAAAATGTGGGTTTTTTATTTTTAATTTTTTCCAAACACATCAACTGTTAATCATCAAATATATTATCTAATTCTGCAAGAATGTACCTCTGTGTCCCTCGACCATCTAAGTTATAATAATACTCTATTTACATCAGCTTCCTCTTAAGGGCAATACTGGCTCATTCATCAGTGTTCCATGAAATGCTGCACCAGAAGCTAAATTAGAAGTTTCTTCTTCCATTTAAAGGAAAAAAAACGAAAGCAAGAAAGAGGGAGAGAGAGAGATTAATTAGATCACATTCAACTTGAATTGGCAATTAGTAACTAGATTTTTTTTGTCACTTTAAAGTCTTAATATCAGAGTACTTTTGTAGTGTGATCATTTTTTATAAGGGAAAAATTTTTGTGTTTTGTATTTATTGGTCTCAGGCTTGGTTTTGACACCGATATTCTCACACAAATTTATGACCTTACATAAGACAAATCGCTGCTTACTGTGCCCTCTGGTCAAGAGCTAAAATTAGCCAAATGTTTGTTTTAATTCATATTTAAATACTTTAGTGTGGTTATTGAACATGTTTATTATGTTTTGATAAACAATGAATCAATGAGTGCTTTAAATATTGATTATATATCTAATAACTAATCTTAGGAAGGACTTTAGTTTTCAGATAGAGTAACTGCCATAAGTAGAGACGGTAAATCAGAATTGGATAAATTCATGCCCTAAGGTTTTCAACCAAGGCTTCCTTTTGGCTAAAATGAAAGCTAGAAGGAAAGGGAAGAGTTGAATGACACAAGCTCTGGGAAGTTGGTTTTGTTTTATTTTCACATAGATACCATAAACCTCATGTAGTGTCTGATGCCACAGAAAGATTTCTACTGAAGCATTTTTCTTTTCTGTCATTCCATACTGTAAGCTTTTCTTCTTTTTGAGTTAATGCTTTCATTGCTTCATCCTCAGCAGTTCCGAATCCTCAATTCTCAGTATAACTAAGGGATGCTGTGGGTGCTCAGAAGGATGGTCGCTTTTGAAGTGCAGGTTCTATTGGTTTCTGAGTATCATTACTCTCCTGATTCATCATGACTTGATGTCAATATCCTCCTGTGAAAAGGAAAAATAGCCCTTCTACTTTGTTGGTGCTCAGTGCTCGATTTCCTTTTATATTTGTTGTATATCACAACAGCACATTTCAGATATGATTGTGTAAGCAGAGAATATGTGATTTTTGCGTGTGTGTTTGCATGTGCATTAAGTAGGAATTTTTCCCAGAAATCACTTAATTTACATTAAATTAAAATATTGGCAGGGAAAAATCAGCATAGGCTTTAACCCTCTGTGCTGCTGTGCTACCATAATAGAGTAGCTTGCATACATGCACAGTCTCCCTCTGTGACAACCTGGGCTAATCAGAGCACATCATAGCAGGGGAAGTTCTGCCATAATAGGTGGCAGAACTTTTTAGTGAGCAGAAACCCGAGATTTTATGTCCCAGATGGTACTTTTATGGGCCATTATGATGCCTTAGATTGACTCAGCAGGTGAAATGCAGGAATGAAAGTAGTTCTATTNGAAAGAAAAAAGAAAAAAAGAAAAAATAATCAAACACACCCCTCAAAAAACTGACTCTGAATATTGGGAGCTCAAAATTTGGCCCTCGCTAGGGCTTTCTAAGTCACAGACCAACTGCTGTGATTTATGTGATGGTACGGTGTGATTAGATTTCCCCTGGATCATTAGAGAGTCTCTATGGGTAGTGATGTGCCAGTTACTGTTCTCAGCTGGAAGGAGAGTCAGCAATAAACAGCCAGATGGGGGAAGTGGGGGGAAGAAAACTCTTAGTCAGAGCTGAATATTCAAATTAAAACTGCACAGATTTTAATGTGAACCAAAAAAAACCCCAAAAAACAAAACAAAACAAAAAACACACACACAAAAAAAAACATCCAAAAAACCCACACCCAAAACAAAACAAAACACAAAAAAAATCCTGCTTACTTTGTTAAATCCAGAAAATGCTTCTGTCTTTCTCTGTGACAGCAGGATGAGGGAGATCTGTCACCTGGCTTTTAGTGACCACAGTTCACAGAGGTCTCAAGAGAACTCCGGTCATTCTGGGCCTCACTTCTGCCCAACACCAGAAGCAGCGTTAGAACACTTGCAGAAGAGGGCTGGGGATCTGCATGTCATGTTCTGGGGTGATGGAGTGACATGCTCAGGATGTGTGGGTAGGACAGCACTCCACTCCTTGACTTTTTCAGTGATGAAAGTTTAGAAAACAAGAAGTTAGATGAGTTTCACTGTGAAAGCACTGTAGTTTGCCTTTAGGACTAGCTTGCGCCATCTGCTACTGTATTATTGCTAGGCTGGGCTTAGAAAGATACGCTTCCGTAGTTTTTATGGGACTGAACTCATTTTTGTTCACGTAGAATGTTTCACAGTGGTGTATTTTTTGTAAAAGAAAATGTGATAAGAGACAAAGGTTCAAATCTTTCTCTCATCCTGATTTAGAGACATTAATAGGAGAGTTGTCTGGAAAGGTGTGCTACTACATTCTGCAGTGAAGACAAGTTTTTGCAGTATAATCTTAGCCTGATGCAGAATAAAAATTTGAATTTTTCAAACATCTAAAAGGGAGGAGCACATTTGTCTTTGAGAAGCAATGCTCCAGTGCACTGTCATGTTGTGCTCTGGAGGGTGGAGTTCCGCTGAATGTGCTGAAAGCAAACCTTATAGCTTTGAAGACTCTGAATTCCTTGACTCTACATATCCCCTTTGCCCTGTCCATGTACTGCCTATCGCTGACAAAAAGGCTACGGCACAGAGTAGCACATTTTTACGTTGAAACAATCAGGGGGAGTCTATGGAGGATCAATGCAGGGGAAGCAAACTGTGAAATCACTATTGCAAAGGATTCATTCTGTAAAAGAATACAGCAAATAATGTTAAAACACCTTCTTCTGAGAGGGCTTATCCACTTCAATTCTCCAAACTGGGTAATGTTTCAAACATTCTACACCAAACTCCAAGGCTTTTCACTGTATGTAGTAGTGAATGATAAACACTTTTGAGCACTGTGTCCTAAACTCTCTTGGTTTCTTTGCAAATATTTTAGATTTTAATGTTTCTCAGCTTAAAATAACATTTAATAAAAAATCACTGTTATAACAGTATATGGCATAATAGCCAACAACATGTCTTTGGGAAATTTAAGCCATCTAATTATGATCCTTTAACTTGTAAATTTCTTTGCTAATACATCTCCATCAAAAATATGTCTTTTTCAAATAGGCATAATTGCAATAAATCACTGTTAAAACACCAGATCACAAAAAAATGTTTCTCATTTTCTTCCAAGCGTGGAATTTCACTTTTATTCTGTAGCATCATTCACAGTGATGTCAGCATGTCTGGTTTTCCCCTCCCAAAGGCCCAGGACTAAAAATACTTTCAGATCAATGACAGATCAAAAATTTCCTGTCTTGTGAGCCGTCGGAGCTAGACACTGCAGTTTACTGTCATTCAAAAGTCATGACTCACTACTACTCAGTGAGACAGGGCTTTAGTTTCTAAGCTTGTATATTCAGGAAATGTGAATCAATGTACCTGAATTATTGCATATGAAATACCTACTTTAGAAACTTCTAAAAGTTACTGTTTTCTCCCTCCATCTGAAGACATTATGTTTATCTCTTACTGTAGTAATAGTGCTTGGCTTTACATACTGAGAAATTAGGGAAGAAAAAAGCCCTAATCTTTCTGTAAGGCACATAAATATACTGTATGGTATCTTGTACTTAGATTGTGTTTCTCCTTCTACAACAGATAATATTTATACATAAATTTTCAATTTCTGGATAATGTCCTATTTCCTATTATATGTCACATCTTTAACTGTCTCCTAGTAAATTTGATATGAATCTCACACTGCTATAGCAATGAAAAAATAATATTTGGGGGATGAGGTAACACAAAAGTCAGAAGACCAAGGATAGAAAACAGAAAAAAAACGCATCAGTGTACAAGATATTTAGAAAAAAAACATTCATTGTAAAGGTGCCTTAATTAAAAGGGAGGACAAGCCAGGGATATGTGAGACTGGGGATGCTGAGTAGCTGTTACTACTCTAGTTCTTATTAAATGATTTGAATGAAGTAGAAGAGGAGGCAGAGAAGGCCATCCACTGTTACCCATATCTCTGGCTCCACAGCCTTCTGCTGGGGTGGCAATGGCACAGGGGATAGAGTGCGTGCTGCAGTGCTATTGGTGGTGTTGCGGTGCCATGATGGAAGTCGATGGAAGCTGGGTACTGGCACAGCAGGCAGCTGTCTGTCAGCCTTGACCACTGCTGGATGCAGCCGAGGCAGAACATATGGTTGCACGGTATCACATATGCAGCATCTGTCACATGTTGCGGCAGACAGGACATGTCCATGCCTCTGTAGAGGTCATGATCTTCTGTTGTTTAGTGACATCATTAGGGTTGGAAAAGACCTCTAAAGTCACTAAGTCCAACTGTTAGCCTAGCGGTGCCAGGTCAAACCATGCATTAATTATATTATTAATTATATTGCTACATGTGACCCAAGAAAATTTCTCTTCACTCAGTGTGGCCCAGGCAAGCCAAAAGGTTGGGCACCCATGACCTAAGCTTAGAACTCCTTCACTGTGGGAGGAAGGGAAAGTTATTTTCTTGTTCATGCATTGTAAACATTGTAAAAGGCAAATGCAGAGCAGAGTATAGTTCATCCAAATCAGCACATTTAGTGTGGGACCTCTCAGACTGTTCCACTTAATACGAGGGCTGCTCCGAAAGTAATGCCTCCAATTTTATGGTCTTGGCCCACAATATCAGAGCAGGATGTTTGTGGTACGGCAGCAGAGAGTGAACCTTCCCACCAATATTCCATTACCTTTTGTTGCTGTGCAACAGATGGCAGCAGAGGGGCAGTCTGACAAAATGGCGTCTGACATGGAAGTGTCTCTGAAGCAAAGGGGTGTCATTGAATGTCTCAATGTGAAAAGAATGACACTGATTGACAGTCACTGATTCTTGCTGAATGTTTCTGGAGATCAAGCAGTGAATGTGAGCACAGTGAGACGGTGGTGTGTTTCAGTACTGGTGACAGTGACAGTGGGTCACCTCTGTTGGTGCAAATTTTTATGGTTGAAAAATATTATCTTGTAGCTGACAATTTGCTCTATCAAATAGTGTTATTGTGCTCTTTGTATCTGTTGTAGTTTCCATGGAAATAAAAGGAGACATTACTTGTGGAGCCATCTGTATATAAAACATTTTTTTCTTGGGCTTTTAATTTCAGCAAGGAAAACAAAAGAGCAAGCAAAAGAAGTCTGATTTGATAAAGCCTAAGCTGCTTCCTCACCTCTTTTCCTTTCGGATAGTCCTCTGAAAAATCAGCTATCTATTTGCACAGCCATCACTGTGGCAGATAAATTCTCTTTCCCGAAGAGACCTTGCTGGAGACTCATGGGTCACTCTGAAGTGAAAACTCCCACAGCTTCCTGAGTGACAACATCACTCATTCTTCTGCCCAAAATGAAACGGAGTCCTTCTTGAATGATCTTCTCAATACTAAGTTCTGATGCTTTATGCCACGTAAACATGTGTAGAGCATAAGAGAAGATCAAAATGCTGGCTATATGCTAGCATAAGCCTTTCAGAGAACATATATTCAGGACCTGATTCAGAACTATCAGTGGTTTTAACAGAGGGAGCCTTACCTAGATGAGGAATGCAGATGGTGCTGCTCAATCTATTAATACAGATGAGCTATCCAGAATTATATTACTGATTCTCATGAACCTTAACTGTATGCTGGTTATTACTTAGTTCTGCTTTTTAACAGACCTTGTAACACTATGCAGACAATTTCCAACCCCAAATCTCATCTCCAATCTTTTAAAATTGTTGTTCTATCTTTATAGCATCAGAGGTGTAGCAGGGAATAGGGACACTGTATCACTTTGCACAGTAATGGGGGAAAGAAAAGAGAATTGTCTATAATTTGTTTCTCCATCCAGAGAAGTCAAGCTAAGTTATGATGGGAGCGGTGCAGCAGTCATGATCACCTACCGTTTTATAGCTGATGTGATTGTTTTTATGAAGCCTATAACATTTTTAACAGTGCTGTTGTGCTGATCATCGCTCTTGTCTCAGCAGAACAATATTACTACAGTCAAGTCAATTCAGCTCTCAAGCAGGGCTTGCTGCTGGGAGGATGTGAGAAGAAAGTGCACAGAGGACTCACTTTCCTTCCTCAAACACAGGCAGGGGACAAGAGAGAGCAGAGACACTGGTCAGTTTGTCTAACCTTGCAGTGAATTATTCAGATATTTTTTTTTCCTTTTGGCAAGGTGAAAAGCAATTCTGCCACATTTCAACTGGAGAACAGACTGCCATTTAGCGTGACTCTTCAGCTGTTGTTATTCATGCAGTAGTTGAGTGAAGGGCACAAGGATGTCTGAAAAAAGGACTGGAAAAAGAGGTCTTGGTTTTCATCTATCTGTCTAAATTCCTGAAGGTGCTGCTTTGCAGAGGGTTACTTAAGTCAAAACAGCACTGCTTCCAGCCCCACAGTAGAAGGAAAAGTCAGGTGGAGGAGGTGAAGAGGGAGGCAGGCAGAAATCTCCTGTTGTTCCAGCTTATTCCTTCAGCCTGCATGCCATTGTCTATGTGCTTACCTGGTTACTTCTATTTCTTGTCTGAACTGCAGCAGGACATGACTTGTAAACAAATGAGTAACATCCTTCTAGCATGTGATGAGGTCAAGTGCTGTGAAGTGCTCCTCTGCTGTGTTGGTGGCCATGCTGAAAAGTCCTTAATTCCACAACTCCCCAAACATTGCAGCAGACTTTACCACAATGATAAGAGGAGAGACTCAGTCTACTTTTTCAGACCTCTTAAATTACTCGTGTCATCAGCATGTATCTCTACTTACTCTTCAGTTCTGCGCAGCAGAATTATGTTTCAGTGATGAAAAATTGCTACCTCGTCTGCTTGCAAACTTGTATAGGTCTCTGTCTGTGTAACTAAAAGGGTGCTAAATCCCAATTTTTAAATTCTCTGTTACCATTGTCTATGTTTTATAGATGCTTAGAGGGGACTATGTGAATCATACCTCAAGTGCAGCGTTTACCTTGCTTTTACCTTGGAGCGTTTGCTTCAAAGTCACTGAATTTGCACTGTTTAGAACAGATTCTCATTTCCATCATTTTTTTTTTCTTCTGTAGCATGTACTCTTCTGTTTTTGCTTTCCACCATCTGCCTGCCGTTGATCTGATGTCAGAACTTCTATTAGAGTCTACTGTATGGACAGGGTTTGACAGTTGTTCTGGTCTGTTGGCCCCAGGAGTCATTTTTAAATCCATTTTTCTTTTTTAGCAAAGTGCAAGTTGGTCTAATGAAGGATATTAATTCTGTAAGAATGGAAAAAAACAGACAAGCCATATGAACCCTGTTGTAGGTGAAATTGTGGATTCTTGAAGGAGGTGAAGCAATATTGCTGAGCTTCTGTCTGGCTCCTCAGCTTCTGGAAATCATTGGGCAAACTTGTCACTTTCTGAAATAAGTCTAGATTTAGTGTTTGTTTGTCCTGCTCTTTTGTATAACAGTTATTTGAAAATGAAAGTTCAGACAACAAACTCTGACTTAAAAGTAACAGTACTAGAGGAAATCATTAGCAAAACAGAGTCCAGAACAAGTTGCATGTACACAGATGTAGCTCCTATGGAAGTTGCTGGGAGTTGCAAATAGTTGCTGCAAGCACAAGTACCTGCGAAATGAGTATTTATTAGTGTAGGCTAATACTGCAGGCAGGAGAAACATAGCACACTGGCACAAAGTTTGATGATTGTTGATGTAAAATGGAATTTCCACTAGCTGGACATGCAGAGAATTCTTTGTATTCTTTTTCTGAAAGTGAGCAGCACTGTGTTGCTGATAAGGAGAGTGAATTGTTTTGTCTTGTAGTGAAAATTAAAGTCTGGAAACATTGCAAAATTTTTCTTTTTAGACATTTGTCTGTATGGAAGCGCCTGTGAGCATCTGCACAAAGAGTTTTAAACTATAGTTACATAAGTAAGATACTTGGTAGAACTTCTGCTTTTGCCAGGTGAGATTTAAAGAGCTAGTGGACATTATGGAAAGAATGAGGAGGAAACTTGTAGCTTTGGCTAGGATTTTCCTCCCTTTACCGGATCAAGTTCTGACAGCCAGGCATGTGTTTCAACTAAAAACTGCTGCATGGTTGAACTTACAGCTTCAGACTCATTTATTTGAAAGTACTGTAAGATACTTGGAGTAGGAAACTGTCATATATGGCATATGAGGCTTTCTGAAGGTGAGCAGTTCTTTTTCCTTTATTTCTGTGCCCACAGCTGTTGCATTTGAGCAAATTCTCAGTTGCTGCAGCCTAGGGCCTTGCCACTCTGCTGTCATTGCTGCGCTTTCCATTGTGTTACATGTGTATTACATGTATATGGATGTAACTGTTACATACACAAAAGATATGTCTTGGACAGGACATAACAACAACCTTTGAGATTTCAACCTAATGCTTCTTCTTTGCCAGGTCACGGAGGGCTTGAAGCTATAGGTTTAGCATTCAAATACACGGTTCTAGGAAGCCCTTTGGCACTCTCACCTCTGGTTGATTTTGCTGGCAATCCATACCAGCGACATCTGGCTTCCAATTGTCTTTGATGTGTCTTTCCACAGGTTTTCAGTATATGGCCTTAAAAAGACCATTGTTCTGTTGATTAAAATAACTTGCTTTGAAACAAAGATTCACGTCTGCCACAGATTCAAAAAAAAAAAAAAAAAAAAAAAACCCAAAAAAAAAAAAAAAAAAAAAAAAAAAAAAATCCCAAAACAAACAAACAAAAAAACATAAAAAAAAAAAAAAGCACAGAGGGAGAAGAAAAGGTTGTATCCAGCTTGTGAGCCAGATGGATAAGTGTTTTTGTATGGAGGGTCTGGCATGCCCAGGTTTGCAGAGACATGTGGAAGTCAGAGGTGAGCAGGGGTTCTGGCTTCTATCTTGGATGGAGCTATGGGTTCCTCTGTCACCACAGGCAGCTAGCTAATCTCCCTGCTCTTTGCCTGGTCCAACAGGAAAACTGGATGGAAGGCAAGACTTGTTATATACCAGATGTTTTTCTCTGAATTAAATTTTCCAAGATAAGTTAAATGCAAATGGTGCTTTGATCAAAGGCCTAATTTCCTATTTTCATAGTATTTGCAATGAAATACAAGGCTGATAGCTATCTCTCTTAAGGGTGTAGTGTTCCATATTCAATATGGAGGAAAGGACAGTATCTATTAATAAGACTCGTAAGTTTTGCATCCTTTTCCTTATTTGTTTGTTAAGTGAATGACATGGCTTGAAGTCTGTAGAAAAAGAGATACAGAGCATGCAAACATTGCTTTATATAGGCTTCTGTTTCTGAGGACAGGGATCAGAGGTGGGAAGCTTCTGTCATTTAAGACAGCAGTACACAACTGCCCTCCCAACCGGTGGAGAAAGTTCCTGTGCAAGAAAAGCACTTTTATGCTTTTCTAGAAAGGTTCACCTTTCTAGCAATTCCATTGCTGAGGACTCACATCTGTACACCACATGAGCACCTCATATGGGTGCAGCTAGTAATATAAACTGCTCGTGGCTCTATATTCAAAAGCATATCCACTTCACTATGCATTCCTGCATCTGCTAGAGGTGGCCTAATTGTTTTCAGCATGTCTGGGAATTTTTATTCCTTTTAGGAGGTATTAATGATACATAGAAATTCCATAATAAGGAGAATTAACAGGTGGAAGGGAATGTTCTTTTGCTGATCACAAGAGAAGCTGCAAATGAAAAATATGTCATGGAGCATACTCTAAAGGATGGGAAAGAAAGGTTGTCTTTGTCCAGAGGGGAGTTAAACAGACACATGGGAGGTCTTGATTTCACTAGTGGTGTGAATGGTATCTGGACCTTTTGTGGGCTTGCCTCCCCTCTCCTCCTTTAGAAGAAATCTATATGTTATAAAGCCTGACATGACACAAAATGAACTGTGGGAAAGACAGACCTTCACAATAAAGAATGATCATCCCAAAATGGAAGGATAATAAAAAATCCTCCTTCCATATTGAAGCTGAGATCCCACAAGTATTTTCACACATTTGATGGTGAGTTCACCACCCTGGAAATAAGAAGCAAAATTTTGTCTCTTTGTAACAAATAGTTTAGAGTGGCCAACAGAAATATTATCTTGAAAAGAAACTTTCCTTTATTCGTCAAATTGGATCAGGATGCCTCATTAGCTCTTTCACAGTGCCACTGAAACAGTTCCTCCCCAGCCCCCTGATGTAAAAGGGGGGAGTTTTTCTGGGAGTAACACTCACTTCAAAGAAATGCGGTTTCTGACCTGATGTTGGCATTTCCTTCCATCTTCCCTGTCTTTACTCACTTCCAAGGATTTTCCTTGAGTGTCTCAGCTGGTTGTCTCTCCACATTGTCAAATGATTTAAGCAATAGCAAGTATCAATACCTGAAGTATGAAGTTATTTACCTTTCTACATCACAGCAACTTTCATTAGGTCTGATATCACAGTCAAAACTCCCACAACATAGCAAACTAGCATGGCGATTTCTTCTACAGCAACTATTAAATTCCGGGCAGCAGCTCTGCCATCTGCAGCCCATCTGCTGGCCCTAACATCTAAGATTCAGACTTCAACTTTGGGCAGCTAAACTCCACAAATTGTCAGTAATGAAGAGTCCATCATAATCATTTAGTGCGTCAAACACCTGTGTGAGCAATACAATGAAGGAATGATTTTTTCAGGAAAGTGAAAATAGGATTATATGGAGCATTACTTGGGGTCAGGATGGGAATATTTGAGTGTCGTATGTTTAGAATAGAAAATACATTTGCTGTAGCAATTCATAATGAAAGGATGACACATCAGCATGACTATTTGCGTAATGCATATGCAACAAATGGTTAAGATGTCTACAGATCTACTCCTTGTAGCAAACAATCAACCAGGGAAGTCATAGAGCAGCACATATACCAACTGGCAGCAGTTTCCTAATAGAATGGAGAATGATGCTTAAAACCCAGCAGCTTTGACACGCATATGCAAACTCACATAGAGGTCCCTCTTTGTTGAATGTTCCCAATTGTTTACAGTCTAAATTAGAGGGATGGTGCTGCTGCTACTGTTGCACAATCTGTCCCTGATAACCAGGAAACTCTGAAAGCTTTCTGGTTATATATAGCCTGTGTATCTGTTGTGACTGTTTTTCTTTGTTTAAACATGATGAAGGGATGTGTAGCTACCCACTGCATTACTCTGTCAGAGCAATGTCTCCTTTATCTATACGATGCTATGAAGAGAGGGAATAAACTGAGATTATAGGGTCCAGTTTTTTTTGGTTATGAATCCTGAAGGTCAGTGTCAAGAGTCATTGTATCTCCTATTTCTGGCATAAGATTGAAATCCTTCTTGCTAAAACTGCAAGCATATTTATTTGAGATTCTGTCACATGCCAGAGAGTGAGTACTCTGACTTTCCAAACAGTATTTGCAGCTAGCCATGGTGAGGTGTGCTCAGTACTTGTGAAAATGTCCTGAAATGAGGCTGGGTAAAATGCCACTACAGGTATGGTGCTGTTCCATGAAAGATGCCTTAAGATGACACAGAATAAAGAATAAATTTATTTGCATTTAAAAAAAAGCAAATTATCAGGCAAAATGATAAAGGAGAACTTTCTTTATGTAGACATAAAGTAAAATACACAGACAAAGTGAGAATGAGAGTTTGGATGTTAGCAGATTGTCAATTGTGCCCTGAGGATGAGGATTTTGAACTTGATGCAGAAGGTGGTAGAAAGTCATGTGAGGGTGATAACTAGATAAATGACCTGAACTGAACTTCTGACTTGGGAAGTTAAAGAGAAATGGACCAGTTTAAAGAAATGGAAGGTGTTATACCTCCGGCAAATGATCAAAATATTTTGCTGTTGACATAGCAATATTACAGAGCTGACATCAAAAAAACAGAAAAATTTTCCTCCCCTCCCCATTAAAGATTCTCCTTTCTTTTTAATTGAAGATAAATATGCATACACGTGTCATATTTATTATATGTAATTATATGATTTGTATTACATACATATATTTACATGTACGTTATTTCTTACAAATCAGAGGATTTCTGCACCTGCTGAGAAAAATACAGGATAGACTTGTCACTTTTGAAACTGACAGTGGTAGTGAAGTGAGTAGGATATCAGTGACACAGAGGAGATGCAGAAGCCCTGTCTCTTTGCATGAGTTAACCTGATAGTAATATTATCCTTTTCCCAGGATGGCAGGAGCCATTGGCCAGTACATAAGAACAGCAGGACCCCACGCATAATTCCCTCAGAACCACACCGTGGGTTCAGCAACACATTGCTGAAACCAAGGTATTCTAAACAAGATTAGAGATTTTGGGATGAAAACACCTCGAAAACGTCTGAAGAGATACGGAAACTCACAGCTGCATAGATCTAAGAAAACTAGAAATGTAAAGAATGCTTTCATATTCACATTCATATCCATAATGAAGAAAAATGAATACTCTTTCCCTCTTATCTGCAAAGGTATCGTTGAAAAATTCATTTCGACTGACTGGCAAGTTTGAAAAGATTCACCAGCTGGTCATCATTTCAGAGGCAGAAGTCTGTGGTTATGAGACACTGGTGTCAAGGTTTTTGTGAAAATCAAAAACCTATATTTTTGTCATTCTAATGCATTTTGTGTGAGTCTCTTTTCATCTGTAGACCTCTTGGCATTTTCAGAAGCAGGTGTCAGCCCTTACACTGAAAATTCAGTCCTAGTAACAACAATTTTCTTTTTTTGGTTTTCTTTTGCTGACTCTGTAGGAGTGTAAAGAGACCCTCAGGGTCCATAGAATATACACTGAAAAAGGCTGATATTTTATCACCTATGCCTAATGGCCGTAGATCAATCTCCATCCTTGTGATACATGTGGACTCAATACATCAAGTCCAGAGAGTGGTGGTCAATGGCTCAATGTCTGGGTGGAGATTGGTGATGAGTGGTGTCCCCCAGGAGTTAGTGCTGAGGTGGATACTCTTTAATATCTTCATCAATGACATTGACAGTGGGGTTGTGTGCACCCTCAGCAAGTTTGCTGATGATACCAAGCTGTGGGGTGCGGTGGACACACCAAAGAGATAGAATGCCATCCAGAGGGACCAAGACAGGCTTGAGCAGTGGGCCCAGGTGAACCACAAGGTTCAAATCCAAAGGCAAGGTCTTGCACCTGGGTCAAGGCAACCCCCATTACTAATACAAACTGGGGGATGAAAGGATTGAGAACAGCCCTGCTGAAGAAGACCTGGGGGTACTAGTGGATGGGAAGCTGGACATGAGCCAGCAATGTGCCCTTGCAGCCCAGAAGGCCAACCATATCCTGGGCTGCATCAAAAGAATTGTGGCCAGCAGGTTGAGGGAGGTGGTTCTGCCCCTCTACTCTGTGCTGGTGAATCCTCATCTGGAGTCCAGATGTGGAGTCCTTAGGAAAGGAGAGACATAGACCTGTTGGAGCACATCCAGAGAAGGGCCACAAAAATGATCCATGAAATGGAGCACGTCTCCTATGAGGACAGGCTGAGAGAGCTGAGGCTTTTCAGCCTGGAGTGGAGAAGGCTGTGAGGTGACCTGATAGCAGCCTTTCAGTATCTAAAGCAGAGCCACAGAAAAGAAGGGGACAGACTCTTCAGCAGGATCTGTAGTGATAGGTCAAGGGGATATGGTTTCAAGCTCAAAGCGAGTAGATTTAGGTTAGATAAAAAGAAAAAATCTTTTACAGTGAAGGTGGTGAGGCATTGGAACAGGTTACCTAGTACTATGGTTGATGCTCCAACCCTAGAGACTTTCAAGGTGAGTCTGGATAAGGCCCTGGGCAACCTGATTTAGCTGTGGTGTCCGTGTTCATTGCAGGGGAGTTAGACTGGATGACCTTCATAGTTCCCTTCCAACTCTAAGGATTCCATGATTCTATGACATTAGTAGACAAGTTTCAAAAAACTATCTGAAACTGGTAAATCAAATGACTTTTAGCTGCAAAGTATTCAAGTAGTCAAATGTGGTGAAATGTGAGAACTAGAATTAAATCAAATCTTTTCTTATTTGGAAGCTTCAACTCAGGATATTTTTGTGTACGTGGTCCAAAAATTTGATTTACCTAAAGGCATTTGTGGATTAATCTGGACAGTTAGTATCATATCTCCAAGTATCATTGGAGTTATAAGCCTCTTACTGCCTTTGTTATCAGCCTCTCTTCTAAATATGAATGTAAGATTCAGTTTGGACTGGAAACTGGTAATTGAGTATAAAGTTTTTTTTCAGTTTTATACATAGTTAAGGAAAACATTGACAACAAGTACTGGAGTCTGCGTATGTACCGAAGTCTGAGGGTATAGGTAAGTTCCTTTCTAAGGAAGTATCAGTGTGCTCAGCCTCTGAAGATGGATGGTCACTGATTAAGTGCCTGAGAAATTTTATGGACCTCTCTTCTCATGGTGACATTGGTTATTTTTTTTTCTTCAGATTGTCAATCTCTGCTAGTTCTGAGTACATATGAAGGCTTCCCTGAAAGTAATGCCTCTTATTTTATTATGTTGGCCCACGACATCAAAGGTGGTTGTTGGTAGACTGGCAGTAGAGTCTGAATCTTCCCACCAGCATTCCATTACATGAGGTTGCTGTGTGACAGATGACAGCAGAGGGGCAGTCTAGCAAAATGGTATCTGACATGGAAGTGTCTCTGAAGAAAAGGGTTGTCGCTGAATTCCTCTATGTGGAAAAAAAATGACCCACTGATGTTCATTGATGCTTTCTGAATGTTTATGGAGACCAAACAGGGGATGTGAGCACAGTGAGGCGGTGGGTGGTGCATTTCAGTGGTAATAACAGTGGGTCACCTCTGCTGCTGCAAATTTTTATGAATGTGGCATGCAGGCTCTTATTCATCACTGGTGAAAATGCATAGCTTATAGTGGTGACTATGTTGAAGAACAGTTTTGCAGGTGAGAATTTGCTTTATCAGATAGTAGTAATTGTGCTCTTTGTAGCTTGTGTTTTTCTTGCCTTTTTTCCATACTGCAGTAGAATGCAAAAGGCAGTCTTAAATGACACATAACTACTAACTTACTGCCATTCTACTTTGTATTCATAACTCTTCTGCAGTTGCACCTGCTCCGAAGCAATATTGTGTCAAGGAAGTAATATTAACCAATTGTTTATTCTCTCTGCATATAATAGAGTTAAAAGTGCAATGTTATTGTAATGAGATAAGGAATTCACTTTCTGGGAACTAGCAATGTATTTATAAGTTGGCAGACAGAGAAATAACTGTTTCTAAAAATAGAGTACTTCTTTCTCATCATTTTTAAAAATCCACTCCAGTGTTTCATTTATGCTACAGGATTTGGCAGATATTAAACTCTGAAGCTTAAACAGACTCAAATAAAACATGTCAGTTTTAGGTCAGTGACAGCACAAACGTGCCAAAAGGATGAGTGCCTGCATTATTTTGAAGTCAATAATAAAAATTCCATCCACTTTAGGAGTGTAGTGGCCTCCTCTTTACTTAGCTTGTAAATAAGAAAATTCAAGGCTTGAAGGCATCTGTCATTGGGCCATTTGTCTTTTTCACCCACTTTCACCAGCTGTGCCAGGGCCTTTGCTCAGCTTTACTATGATTTCAGCTGTAAGCTAAGCAGTCCAGGCTACAGTACTGGATTGAGTTGCTATGAAGATTTCAAAACCGAAGAGATGCTAGACTTTGTTTTATTTTGAGCACAAAGATGTCTTTCACCAAACACTGGTTAACTATTGTGATTCTTAAGTGTGGTAGTTTTTCATGCTCTGTATGCTATCCAGTAATAATTGTGAAGGCCAGATGAACAGGAATGGTAGTGATGAGGCTGGAAAACTATAGTGGCCCTTTCTCTGGTAACTTACCAGAACTGCAGTAGACTGGCAGAAAGGAAAATGTACAAGATGAAAATGTTTGGGGGAAGCAGTTCATTCACAGCCTGGAATAATGTGAAATATTTTTCTGTTCATTTAAATGCTTTTAAATCCAGACTTCCAAGACAGTGGCATTCTAAGTGTGTAAAGGAAACATTTTTTTTTAACCCTTTGAACTTTCTGGCATTAAAATGGCAGAGTAGTTGCTGACAGCAAAATCTCATCATCTTTATTTTAATTTACAAACAAAATAAAATGCAAAATATCTATCACATTGTTTCAACCTTTGGTTTTCTCTCTTATGCTATCAGGCTGAACCTGTTTCAGTAAGTCCATGAGAATGCGAAAACTTCATTTTAAACAAATAGTTTCTATTTTCCAATAGAGAATCAGTTTCTTGATGACTGATTTTCAATAATGATTCTAATTTTATGCAAATAATCTCTAAAAGGTAAATGAGTTTCAGTTACAGGCTATAAAGTGCTAAGTGTATCAGTTATAGATGTATCACTTGATAAGTACTTCTGAATAATTAGCCACTAGACATTTTCTTTCCATTTGTAACCTTGTTTTATTTTTAATACAGAATATAAACATTTCTACTTGACCTGACATGGAAAGTAGCTAAACTTCTAATACTAAAAAATAAGTTGCGAGAAGTCTCATTAATTGTTTCATCCAGTCCTTTGAACTGCACAGGAGTTATTTCTGTATTTCACTGCATTGTTATTTTGGCAGAATTAAAATCAACAGGTTCACTTTAATTCCATAAGATTCAAATACAGTCATAATTATGTTTTTAAATAACGAATCACTTTTTTTAGTGATAACCATTCAGAATCTGGACTTTTTGAAAATAAAAATATTTTATATTCATGTAGAAATACTCACTAAGAATGATTTTGAAGAAAATTTGAAAGTAATAATCTATATTAATCAGACAACAGGTGTATAACATTTATCACTCACTTTTGGGAAGTAGTTAGATAACTTCAATGATTTCTGTAGCATTAGATATGATAGGATTTTGTGTATTAATGGAAAAATGTCCTTCCAAGAGTCTCATGAGTATTTTAACAAATCTGAGCAGCTGAAACTTATTTTATTTTATTTTATTTTATTTTATTTTATTTTATTTTATTTTATTTTATTTTATTTTATTTTATTTTTGGTATCACAATGTACTTAATCCCGTGCCCTCACCTAGTAATGTGCCCACACCAAAACTTTCAATCACAATGCTCTCAGGCTTTTCGAAGTTCGGATCTTATCTGAATGACTTTGCTCCAGACTCACCTTTAACAGCATCTCAAAGGAAAGACCTCAGCGGTCATGTCTTGGATTTTACATCTAGCCAGTGACCCAAGCTAACCTCAGTTAGCTTGTGAAATCTTACAAGTTCACCATCCAAGATAAAGAAACAAGGAAAACAGGAGATGCATGGTTTAAAAAAAAAAAAAAA
>JACDJE010000488.1:527410-587968 GCA_016647715.1 Pavo muticus | reverse complement strand
CGCTCTTCCGTTTTTTTTTTCCCGGGGCCTGTGCCCCCCTGTCACGGACTTGTATCCAGAGATAACCCGTGACAGTCTAAAAGGTTTGTTTTTATTATTATTTCCATCTTACTGCCTTACAAAGAGTCCAAGAGAAAATAATGTCTGAATTTCTCCTTACAAGGTATCTCAAGAGATAGTAACTCCAGAAATTCTTCTGCAATATTAACAATTGTGTCTAGCATGCACACTGAGTGATCAGGGGACTGCAAAATCATATGCATTTCAGAAAAGAAGGATTCAGTTTGATTTTGATTTGTACCCACTGAAGTCTTACTTTAGTGTTTTACGTCAGCAGACAAACATAATTTGGTGTTGCTATTTATTAATAAAAGCACCCCATGTTTTAATGAACTAGTTCTTCAGAAGGAAAGCAGATTATTAAATGAAATGCTCTTTGCCAACTGAGGTTAATAAAAACTCTCAGAACGAAGTAGGATGAATTTTACCATGGTAACCTGAGCTTGGAATTATCAAATACATCATAGCTCACATTTGATAAAATGATCTGTCACCAGACTCAGTTTCCTGGAGGAAAGTAGGGGTAGGAATAAGATGGGAAAGGAGGACAGTTAGACTAATGTAACCCTACAAATGTTTGGGTCTTACATATGCTGTATATTATATGATTTTTGCAGCAACTAAAGGTGCTGTGTAAATACACATTTCTGCTTAAAACTGATGGGAAATCCTGAGTAATATTTCTGTGCCAGGGATGTACTGGACAAATTCTCCTCCTTTATCAGTAGGAGAAGGATAGCACTTAAAGCAAAGCAACTACAAAATATCACTGAGTCAAAATTTCTAGATATTGTGCATGTAACATCTACAGGTTTTAAGAAACTTATGCTATTGCTTCATTTTACATGTCACAGCTTTTTAATTCTTGGACCTGCCATTTTTCCTTTCCTTTCCTTCTCTAGGCATAGATAGTAGTTAAACTTGGAATGTTGCACTTCGTTGTCCCAAAACGGTACTTTTCATTGGAGATGAAGTAACTTTTATTGATTTCAGTGGAGTGAAAGTTTAATTTTCATTTTTGGAAATCCTGTATACATTAAGTGGCATTATAACACAGCTCTCATGCAAAGATGAAGGTGTGGGTAAAGAAGAAATGTGAAAAAGAGACAGCTAAAGATGTTAAGACATCTCAACACTGATTAAGTATTGCAGGTAGAAGTCAAATATAAGTATGAGAGTCTTCTTCATTACTAAGCAGCTGAAAGGGACATTAAAGAAGATAAACTATAGAGAAGCAAAATGAATTCTTTATATCAGCCTTTACTCTTAAGGATAAGGAAATGCCTGTTATTTACAAGTTATTTTTTATGGGTAATCAAGGTGAAGTACTAACATGTATAGAAGTATATATTTAAGAGCTGTTATCTGACCACAGGAAGCAAAACAGCAATAAATCACTGGGGCCCAATGGCATTCACGCACTCAGAGCACTGAAGAAATTAAAAAAGAAAAGTACATAAATAGTAAAATAAAATAAAGTACTAATAACTGAGGACTGGAAAGTGTCCATATTTTTGTACATATATGCAAATATGTACGAATATGTACATTTATACATATGTACATTTTTTAAGAAAGCACCAAGATGTAATTAGATAATTGTAAAAGAGACCTTTTGGTTAGTTTTGATGCAATAACACTGATTTTAGAATAAAAACAAAGGAAAGTATCCTACCTCTTGCCATGGCCAATGCACATTGCAGAGGAACCACACTGATACAATGGAATAAAAAAATTCATGTGCCCCCAAAACCTCAGGTTTTGTGAGGCACATACTTCAGCTTGGTGATACCATCTCCGAGCCTTCTGCAGACAAGCTGGGCACAGTTGTGTCATTGAGGATGGGAATCCTGAAGTGAGAGGATACAGGTAGTCACATTTTGAAAATTAGCCCTAGGAAAGTCATCCATTGGCAGTCATCCACTGGTAGTCATCCACTGGCAGGTCAGGCCATTTGAAGGGACCAAGACTCTTTGGTGTCCCAGAGCTGCTGTCTTACCCCAGCTCAGTATTCATCAGAAGAGCTGCATGAGTCAGTCCTAGCTCTAAGATTTAATGCAGAACTGGATATGACTCATTTACTTCATCAAATAAAGCTTGATTGAAAGGGGTACCTGTGGATTTTAAGACAATAGGAACAATATCCCTTTGTTGCCAGGTGAATTAAATAAAGCTTTTTAAATAGGAATTATCAGGATTGTGAAATTGTGATCATAGGAAGGAAAAAAAGCAGAATGGCTAGAGATCAGGGGACAGTCTCTCTACGGAATGCCAAAGCAGAATAGATCAAGTCTTTGCTTTTTGTTATTGTTTCACCCCTCTACCTATGCCTCTAATCCCAAGCAAACTTTCACTGAAATCAATGGCAGTATAACTCTAGTTATCCTAAACCAGCAGGACTGTGAGATTTGGCTTCCACTTTTCATTCTTTATTAACACATGCATTTTTAAGCAAAATCTGGATAAATCACATGGAAAACATTCATTTTCAAACTGAAATTGGGTCATTTGTTCCTAAACTGCATCTTATCCTGGGTCAATCAGTACAAAAACATCCCATTGCTTATTTTGAAATTACTTCCTTTTTTTCTTCAGCCTTTCTATGACATTCTCTTGATGAGTGTATTTTTGCTACTTTTTTAGTCCTTTACATGCCTCTGGGACTACCATGCTAGTCGTCTTACCTCTACACATCAATAAAAAAGGATCAGACACTGTAAGATTTCTCTTTTCAGTATGAGAAACTGTATATTGTCAGAAAAAGGACTTAATAACCTTCCCTGAATATACCAGTAGTTTTTATGACAAAGAGGAAACAATGCTATCTGTTTCCATTCTCACTGGAAATCAAGAAGTAGAGTTAGATGCTTTTTCCTGACTTTTTTTCATAGAGGTGTGTTTCATTCCTGTATTTTTCCTTTTGCAGTCACCATTTATTCTTAAGTATGCTTTATTCACTTTTACCATACTGAGTCCTTAGCCTAGGTCTGCCATAGGCAGATGAAAGCCTGCTCTGCATGGACTCAGAAGGGATGCGAGTTTACTTTGCCTAGACTCTAAACTGGTAAGAACTCACTCTCTGTCCATATCTTAAGTCATTGCTAGAGGCTGACACAGAGCTAATAAGCCCCACTGAAAGCCAATGTGATACCTACTGACTGTAGTTATATGTATTTTTTAGAGACTTGGAGATCTGGAGAGATATTGTTTACTGTACAGCATTTTTGCTATAGAACTATCAACAGCAGCTCCTAATTTTGAGATCCTCAGGTTGAAGCTTAGTATCCAAGTGCACAAAGACATCTTCCTACACTTACATCTTAAATATATTTTTAAGTCGCATTGCAAGACAGATCTGAATCACATTCAGAATGTTGGCTGACCTAAACCCCTCAGGATTCTATTTAGCCATTCTTAGTGATTTGATATTCTGCATTAGGTTTTTATAAATGATGTATGTATCTTCCTTGGCATCATCTTCTATGGCATTCTTATTCCCAAGGGAGTAGAAAAAACAATATTAAATGTTTCCTGAAAAGAAATACTCTCAAAGTTTTGTCTTTTGCACTAGTGTTTAAGACTTAAATATCTATTTCATTTAAACTTTTAAAACTACATATTTCAATGGTAGAAATAAAATATAATGCAATGATTTAACTGTGTGAATTAATCTGAAACCAATATCTCACTTGCCACCTTCCACAAAGATATTTTCAGTTTTTTATCTATGAAAATGTATAAATATGTCTTGGAAATTTTTTGATGGGCCCTAGTCTGCCATTGCCTTGCTAGATAGAAAAGCCTTTATTCATATTGCATATTGCAGATAGAAAAAAAGACAGTTAAAGGCAGAATGTCATCAACTCCTACTGCATGAAAAGCTGTAAACACTACTATAAATGGTTAAAGCTAAAATGTCAGAATAACAAAACTTCTTTTCTTCTGCCTTTGAAGTTGGCAGTTTTCAACAGTCCTCAGATAGTCTTTCCCACTCCAGCTGGAGTGGGAAAAGACTCATATTTATGCTCCACTTATCTATGGGTTCATGTGGGGAGTAAGAATGACAGACAAAGTAATAAATAGAAAAGTATCTGACAGAAAACCAAAGAAAAGAACTGGAAAGAAAACAGATCTGTTAAAGAGGTCTGCCTGACTAGAAGAAAGGACAAGGCAAACAAAAAAATCTGTTGTCAAGTGGCTTAAACTACAATTAAAGCAACTAAACCAAGAAGATTTGAAAGTGACAACAGGCTTTGAAAAAACAAGAGAAGCACAAAACAAGAGGAAGCAAATTCTGCAGTTGTCTGCAAGAACTAGCAATGTTGAAACTGATGCTAGCAGGGTCTAAGGAGCCAGCGTAGCTATGTTTGTGGCTTGTGGGAGCATAACCTTATATGCTTTAAGAGTTCAGTTTGTTAAATTGCTTGGATTATCGGATTGCAACAGTTGCTTCCTACTGACCAAGGGACAATTTCCTCTATCTGAAAGGGTCTCAGTAGGATTCAAGCCTGTGCTCTTTCATGACTGAGATGCATTTGATGTTTGGCCTTGTGGAATTCAGAACAGATTCCATAAGTACCTACTCAGTTTTGCTCTGAAAATTCCCTTACTGGCAAAGACGTGAAGTCTTAGTAATTTCTTGTTGGTAACCAAATTTATTTGTTCATAACAATGTTTTTCTTAAGGAGGATGGACTCAAATCCTAACCAGTCTTTACGCATAAATAGTTTCCACAGGACACCTGTTCTTTGTTACTATAAAATCTTTTGTCAAAAGTTATTTTTTTCCTCTTCCTTTCCAACACAGTTAGTGACAGAATGAAAATCAGTGTGCATAGTGGCCTTTAGTTTTCTCCAAGTGATTAGTCTGAACATTATCTCTAATACCATTAAATGCAGATGTGAACCCACTTTCAATCTCAAATTTAGACTGTTCTCTCAAACTGTAAGTGCGGAGCAGAATGGCAGCTAGACTGAAAAATGCCTTGTTGTAAATCCAGACTCTTATGGTCTGCAGGCTGTGGCCAAGGCTGTCTGCACCACCTCTCTTTTCCAGAAGATTTGACTAAACAAAATGAGAAACTATCACCAAGCTATAGATAAAAGGAGATAGATAGAATATGTGTATGCGTAGGTTCAGGCATATTATGGTTTATTATGTCAAGTATATTTCTTATGGCTTGTATTCTTACTACTGGCTAAACCAATTAAAACAAACAAACAAACAAACAAACAAACAAAAAATGTACAGGCACAGGATCAGACATTTCCATGCAACTTTTAAATTGTTAGTGTGGTTCATGGCATAGTTTTGATTCATGTCAATGAGTACTTTCATAAGCAGTACCCAAGCACACTTTGGACGTTAATATGGCCAGAAACCAATCCCAGTGGACAGTTTGAATGAAGCCTTTCTGCTTTGAGCAGTAGGAAAGTTTAACTGTGGGAACATGAGCTATGCTGAGCCAGAGATGAGTAGCTGCCTTGTATTATTTACTGTTCCACAGCGGTAACCATAGCACTCAGAGCGGTTACAGGGTTATGCAAACTTCTCATATTAAAGAAGACTAGCTAAAATGCTTTATTTGTGTCTAGATAATCTATTTACAATTATTCATCAGTGGAAAGACTCTTG
Source organism: Pavo muticus (assembly GCA_016647715.1). Lineage (NCBI taxonomy): Eukaryota > Metazoa > Chordata > Aves > Galliformes > Phasianidae > Pavo > Pavo muticus. The sequence continues at coordinate 582,274 of JACDJE010000488.1, read as the reverse complement.
TAACCAGCATTTATTTTTTCAGTTAAACCTGGGCTGAATGCAAAATCATGTAAAATACAGAGGAAACACTTTCCTTTCAGCTGCCGTTAAAAATCTGGAAGACCTGGCCTGGCTCTTTCCACTGTGCTGCGGATATTCTGTCCCAGGGCTTCTGAGCCCTAACAAGACGTTTAAGGCCAGATATCCTAGTTCTGTTTACTATGGCAGCTTTTCTTTCCTTGGTTGCTGCAAATGACTGCTTCTGCAAAAATATAATCCCCTTTCCGCTGGCAGTTATACTGCAGAGAATCTTTTAAGTGGTAAGAAGCAAATCACAAAAGTGAGTCAGCCAATCAGTCAATCAAGAAAAGAGTGAAGATTGGCCATATAGCAGTCTCATACATATATATTCCCCCTTGCATCAGTGTCAAATTCAAAATGCAGGTGCATAAATGCTCTTTGATGGCTGCACAGACAGTCATCATTACATCCTTCAACCAGTTGAATGGTATGCTCAGTAGTGTGAATCACTATTCAAATTTCCTTCTCACCAGGGGAAATGTTTTTGTTTTCAGACTCATTTTTTTCTTTGAAGACCAATGTTTTTGTATGAAAATAAGAAAGATGGATGAACAGCATGGGGATTCTAGCCTATTGGAATAGAAATCAGTATAAATAGCCTCTCTCATTTTCTCTTTCCTCTTGGCTGTCTTTTCTCTGTCATTCACGTCTTCTTCATGGACAAGGGCTTTAAGAATAAGCCACTTTTAGTCACTGACTATTGATAATCAGTGTGATCATGCAAATGCTCACAGTCTCCAGTTCTAAGCACCCAGTCTAGTTATTTCCTCTGGGATTCTTGATTTTCTAGGCTTCAGGTAGAGGCTTTTAGTGTTTTGTTTTGTGTTGTTTTTTTTTCCAAAAGACAAATCACGGCTTGCATATCTGGCTTCTGTTCTGACTGGTTTAGGGAAAGTGTTCCTCTGGGTTGTTTATGTCAGGGTCTGAAGAGACCAATCCTGTAACGTAGCCATTTAAAATAAATATCTCAAAATCAATATAGCAATGCACCTTTTTAGTGTTCTAAAACTGTTAAAACCAATCTAGATTACTGTTGAAACACTAACTTGCCCAGTGAAACAATCACTTTTACTCTCTTTCTTGGTGTTCCCTGACACTGGAACGTAGCTGTAACTGGCCAAAAATTTCAGGGTGCTGGCATCATGTAAAATTACCCCTGTGAAAAATGATCTGTTTTTTTAGCTCCCTTGACTATAGCACTTCAGCTGTGGAGCAGTAGTCAGGGCAGAGAGAAAGAATGAAGAGAATGGGAAAGAATGTAGGACTCCAGCCCAAATCAGAAGTGATTTAGATTGTCGCATATTGTTTTGAAATAGCATCAAGAAATCAAAATCCAGAAAAAAAAAATGATATAGTCAAGCTCAAAGATGCAACATAAATCTGTAATGCACCTAATTTTCAGAACTGATTGACAGTGCTGACTCAGGCGGCCATGTCTGGCTAAAGATGCCAGTCCTTAGCATAAAAGGTAGCATTTGGGCCACACCAGGCAGTGGGAGTAAGTTCGAGGTCTTTCGCAGATGCAGGGATATTGCAGTATAATATGTCCCTCTGTTACCTCATACTCTCCATTCCATCTTTTGGAATTTGGCCATTTTTTGTCCTGTAGCAGAAAATAACTGGGACCAGACAGAATGGAAGGGTTGAGCAAGGAGTTATGTTCCTGATCATATCTTCTTGCACACGAGGAAATATGTTCATATTCCTCCGTGTTAGCTCTGAGGTTAGCTACATGAAGCTTTTCTGACCCACGAACCACATAGATTTGCTGTAGCATGATGCTTGACCTGGTAAGCCTGTGGCATATTAGCTTTGGCACAGTAGCAGCCCAATATAGCTGAGCAGCTTCTAGTTCCAACCAGCTCAGAGTTTAAGCAGAACAAGAGTAGGTTTGTCTACGCGCATCTGCATATGTTAGGTGTTAGAGCATTTGATTAAGTGGTGAAAGTTCTCCAGTGCTGCTCTGTGGGCTGTATTTAAGTAGGAACATCAGACAGTTACAGACACAGGGAGCTGGGACTGCAATCCAGACACTCCTTTTTCTATTTGAAAACTTGAATTTATTTTCTACTTCTCAACAGTCTTAGTTTCTAGGTAGCCTCAGCTGGAATTTAAGGGATAGAAGGGAATGGGAAAATGCTTCAGTACTGTAAAAGAAGCTACTAAATATCAGGAACACAAGAGGTATGGAGATTGAAGAGCAACAAATGAAATTTAAGTGAACAAAGTGTGGGAGACAAATAAATGACTCTATTTCTTTCTATTTCTCGTTTGCTTCCACTCTTTCTGTCCCTATGAGATACTTGATCTCCCATCTGAACAGAGAATCAGCTTAATCTTCCCAGACAAATGTATACTCTTCTGGGACACAGAATGTATAAATTGAAATCTGCAGCAGCTAAGGCATAAGGCACCAAATACACCTCTTCCTCTTCACAGCTAATTGTGGAGACTGCTTTGATATCAATATTTTGCCTTCCATATTAACTGTGGATTTCAATAAGTGTGAACTTTTGGTGTCTTTAGGATTTGGATGGCTGTCAGTCTAAATGTGGAGTGCAGAAGAGCTGTAAATAAAGATCAGTACCTATTACTCCAGAAAAGGCACTTCTGAATCTACTTAAGTTCTTTCAGGTTAAGTACTAAGATATCTGTTGAATGTAGACACCTGAACACTTAGACAAAGTTGGAAATCTGTTCAAGTGGTATTTGGGATTAAAAGGGCTTTCAGGCACTTAAATATCAAAGGAAGACAAATCAAACTTTAGCCTCACCACTGACAAAGGAAAGGTATTTCCTTCACTGTGTTCTGCTCATGCACTTTGCATCCTAAGGGGCGCAGAGGTCTTTCTTTTTTCAGAAGTTGGGAAGGGCTACTCTTGTTTTTAAACACTTAGAAAAGCTCTCAACCTGGTACTTACAAGTAACCTTCTTGAATGCAAAAGTTCAAAGAATTTTCTTCTGACTTAATGAAGGAGAGTAGTATTCCAGCTCCTAGGTAGCTAGCATGGACTTTGTACTTGGAACTGGGCACTACCATTTTAGTTTGAGCCTCGAGAGAATGTTTAATAGAGGCAAAGAACTGCCAAGTTGCTGTACAAAAAGAAACTACAGGTGAAAACAGAAGTGATATGCCAACACAATTGCAACACTCCTGAGTATGTACATAAATACAATTGTAGGCATTTGAAGGAGTTTTTGCCAGGAAACATCAGGAAACTAGGGCTTTTATAGGTTAGATGTGAGGTGACAGGGAGTTTTTGGATAGCTTTTCTGGTCTGAGGTTTTTAAATTCAACTTAAGGTGTTTATGAAAGTATTTTCATACTCACCTATACGCCTTCTGAAAAATTAACTTCAACATCCTGCTCCTTTGCTGAAAGTGAAAATATCACTGAAAATGACTTTTCAGTGATCTTGTCATTCTTCAATATTTTGCTTTTCCATGTAATGCATAATCTGTGGTAGAAATGCTTTGACTCATTTTTTTATTGTACCTTCCACAATGCCACCATTAAATATATTGTCCTTATTTTAGAAATTACATAAATGTAAACTTGCCAGTTACATGTAGTTTCTATTTAAATCTCTCCTGGTTAGATCATTTTATTCTATTCTACTTTCTGGTCAAAATTGTTCTGGAGACATGGAAATGAAAGTCATAGTAGTTTTATCGTTTTCTGAATCATTTAGGTACACACTGAATGTCTCAGACTAAATCTCTAATTCTTGTTAATATCTTCTAGGGCCAGTTCTGTTCAACATTTTATTTTCGGTGATCTGGATGCAGAACTGGGGTGCGTCCTCAGTAAATTTGCTGTTTTCATTAAATTCTGGACTCCCTGGTGGAATGAGATGTCTTACAGAGGGTTCTAGATAAATTGGAGCAGTGGGCCATCAGCAATGACATGGAGTTCAATGATAGAACGTTTAGGATTGGCACAAAGCTGCAACAGAGGAGGTTCACACTGAGCATTAGGAAACATTCATTTTCTGTGACAATGGTGAAACGCTGAAGCAGGCCTCCTAGCAAGGTGGTTGATGCCTCATGGCTGTCAGTGTTCAAGACACATTTGCACAATGTTCTCAATAAATTTTAACTTCTGGTTGAAGAGATCAAGCAGTTGGACTAGATCATCTTTGAAGGGCCCTTCCAAATTCTGTTCATTTCTACTCTATTCCACAATACTCTACTCTACTCTATTCTACTCGACTCGACTCCTGTCCTACCCTATCCTACCCTATCCTATCCTATCCTATCCTATCCTATCCTATCCTATCCTATCCTATCCTATCCTATCCTATCCTATCCTATCCTATTGTGTTCTACCATGGAAAGACACTTTTTAAAGAAAGTATTTAACCTTGCCACCACATGCTGGCTGACTCTATAACTGTCTTATTATTATTGTAGCCTGTATTTCAGCTTACCCTCCTAAATTTTAGTTAATCCAGTTTTAACAACAATGTTCATTTTATTAATTAATATATTAGACTATAAGTATTTCAAGGTATTTGAAGGGCTTATTTTTTTGTCTTATTTTAATCAGTGCCTCAACTGAGATACAAACTAGGAAACACTTGCTCCTTGGAATGCTGGGTATAGATCTTTGTTTACAGTTTATGCAAGTTACATGGTATTGCTCTTGGGAAAAAATAAAAGTTGTTATTACCTAACTAAAGATTGTACACGGACATGGAAGATTTTAGGACTTTAGATTATCCATTATCAGTTTTAATTGAGAGAGAAGGCACCATCAGAAAGGCCTGATATGAAGGAGAGAGTGACAAGGATATTTCAGTTAGGCATTTACTTTGCCAAGCTTTTAGTATTCCTTAGTTTTCAGGGGGAAAAAAAAAAAAAAAAAGACCTCTTTTAAATATATTTATCAGTTGAATCACAGAAAGACTTTCCATTTCCTAGACAGAAACATAAGTGTTTACTGCAATTGTAGGCAGAGATACATTAAACAAATACTTCTCTTGAAATGAGCAATTGATGTGAACACCAACTTGGAGTTACATGCTACCAAACATTATGACCTCTGGCTCGGTTTCAGCACACAAGGAGTCCCATTACCTCCCAGCCCTATTCTTTAGATATTCCCATTAAAGTCAAGCAGTGTTCAAAATGAATAAAAATATCATAAACACTTTCTGTCCAATTTCTTATAAACCACAGTATTTAAATAAAGAAAATTCTATTCTTCTTTCATCCAAAACTATTACAAATGTTGTAGGGTACAGCTAATCAGAACACTGTTGCAAAACATAATTATTATTGAATTTTTCAATGAAAGAGATTGCATGCAGGGATAAGTTAAATGTTGCCCAGCAGCATCATTTCTCTAGTATCAGAACTTTCAAAAGAACAAATGAAATAGGTGGCCTTACAAGGAAAAAAAAAAATGGGATTTTCATTTGCTCTGGGATTTGATGATATTTATTTTAAAGATTTAGCAAAGATAAAACACTTGGAGTGGAAATGTTCTTTGTTTCAGTTACTCTGAAGCTACTTAGGCACTTTTTCAAGTCTGAAGAACCATGAAATGAAATAAAGATATTAGAAAGATCAATGGCATGAGTGGCCGAAAGATAAATTTTAACCATAGCCTCTAAGCCTCTAGCAGACTCTGGTTAATACTTTTTATTCAGATCTATACTGATGAATTAATATTTTGTAAAAAAATAATGTCTTTCTATTAAATCTAAGTCTATATCTAACAGTTCAAACATTATAACCTGCTTTATTTTACAGTCTGAAGCAATAAAGCCTGCTTGACTTTTTCTACTTAATTGTGGGAGGAATGAGGGGGAAGTTTATGTATACACATATCCATATTCAATGACATAAAAACATAAAGTAAAAAAATATTATCTGAAACAGACAAAAGCACAAAGCCCCACAAACAAAATTAAAGAAAAAAAAATCCTTATAGGGCAAATAGAAATTCTAAATAAACTACCTGCCTTCCTCTTCTAGCAACTTTTATATTTATTTTATTAGAGCTGCTTTATAATTTATCTAAGAAACAGAAGAGGCAGTCATTTTTCACTGGGTTTGTGGACTTTCAGTTATTTCATAGATTCATATAGTAAAAAAAGTTACTGCTTATTCCAGGTTCTTATGTTCATGCTTTGAAGACAATCACTTTTTAAGAAAGCTTTTCCTTCTGCAACCAGTAGGAAGAACAGTGATAAAATTGTCAGGAAGCCTTTCCTCTAAGGGGCAGGAATGCATTTTTAGAAAAGGCTGTGAGTCTATTTTTTTTAAGTTTGAAATCGCTTACCAAAGAGCTTATATAAATCAAATTTATGTAGCATATCTTTATGCATGCCAAGGCCCCTGAGCCTACTGAAGCTGAAATCCTTCATGAGTTTTCTGGAACTTGCTATTTCACTCAGACAGTAAATGTTGTTTTGCTTGGTGCTTAATCTAGTTAAATAATGAGGGATTTCACAAACTTAGCTACCACATCCAAAAACAACTTTCTCATACAGTTGGAACACAAACATTGGCTTTCTTAGCTGTCCTGAACTTGGTATGTGTTATATGGAATGCAATCACACTTTGTCTGTGAGGGTTGGCTTGAGAAATTTATCTTTCCCATGTTAATCTTGCCAGTGATCTGATTATATTGTATACTCAGGATATTAAAATGAAAGACAGACCTTACCGCAAATCCTACATTTTAACTGCTTGGAGAAGAATTAATGTATGCTTTTTCTTTGGTAAGCTCTCTTATGAACACCTGCTGCCTTTATTTAAAAATAAAAATAAAAATTACATATATATATATATATATCAGTAGTAGTTCTCAAGTACTTGTAACAGTATATTGTTACAGCTCTGGTTGATTGTCAAAGCACAGTGTGGAGTCAGTTTGTAGACAGCTTTTATATCTTTTCCTAAAACTAATTTAACTGAAAAAAAAAGACAAGACGTCAGGCCCACCAGAACTTCTGCAAATCACAATAGCACAGAAATATGAAATTGGCAGCTATCAATCTCTTGAATTAAGCATGTATTAAATATATATGTATATCTTTGTTACCCCTCTGAAAATTTTAGGAAAAATCTGATTAAGATTGGAAAAAATAAAAGAAACAATTACAAAATCTTGACTATCGTCTTAAATAATTTTCAGTGGAAAGTAATAGAGTAACAAGATTCTGGGTAAACTCTCAAATATTCTTCAGGCCTTGCATCTTGATTAATTAATTTTAATGTTCCTCATGTGTTGGAACTATATCTGCTGGAAAATAGTATAGTATATACATCTATGGATAAAAGCCACTACTCTTGTCATATATGGAAAAATTCATATTCAGTCCCTTCCTGAAGATGTACTCAACATATAGAGAAAACAGAGAAAGAATGACAGAAAAGTTAGCTGATCTACACTGATATATAGAATATATTTCAGAAAAAAAGTATGTACATATGTTGCTCTGAAAGTAATGCCTCCTATTTCCATGGAAATTGCAACAGATACAAAGAGCACAATAATACTATTTGAATGAGCAAATTCTCAGCTAAAGAACATTATTTTTTCAGCATAGTCACCACCATTAGCCATATATTTCTGCCAGTAATGAACAAGAGCCTGTATGCCATGCTTGTAAAAATCTGCTGCATCATAGGTGACCCACTGTTTCACAGATACTCTGAGGGTGTTGTTGGTAGGAAAATGTTTTGCCCATGTATCTTTCATCAGCCTAAAGAGATGGAAGTCAGAATGAGCCAGATCCAGACTACATGATGGGTGTGGTAGGACAGTTCAGCCAACAACCTGGTATTAGGCCTGGAATTACTTTTCTGGCAGATTAGTCAATTGGATTCTCTCACTGTGCAGCCAGATGAAGACGAGGTCAAGAACATGTAACCAAAGATGTAAAACAGAGAGCAAGAAAGCAAGAAAGGAGTGGAAGGAGTAGGGTTTCCCACCATGGCAGGAATGCACCTTAGGTCAGCTCATCCATAGCATCTGACTATACCATCAATTGTAGTAAATATACTGATTTACTGTTCTTGTATGTATTCCCTTTTGATCTTCATCTAAGACAGCTTCCATCAACTTCTTGTTTACTTATACTATTATTTTTACATTCATTCATCTTCTAGAATGTGTCTGCAGTGGTGGATTTTCAGATATGAAAAAAAAAGAGAGAAATTAATCCAAAAGTTCAAACCCACTGATTAGACTATAGCTTTAAATTATCAAGCCAAAGTTTGCAAAAGGGTTTTGTTGACTATATATTCATTTTATCTTGGAAACCACTTTTTCTAGTATCAGAAAAATACAGAAGCCATCTTAAAAAGGATTATCTGTTCATGCTTTCCCCCAAACATCTCCAGCAACATAGTCACTTCTGAAAATCTCAGCTCAGATGCATTCCACTAAATATATTATGCCATTTTCTACATACAAGTTTTGTCAGTATTTTAAACCTCTTCTAGAAAGACTAACTGTGGGTAAATGTACCTCTCATTCCCTGTGGCTGTTCACTCATTCACTGCCTTTTAGATTCATGGAACAAGGCTTGCCATTAAATGTTTTAGAAATAGTTCTTAGATATTAAAAGAATAGCTTAAACGCATTAATAACTCTCCCAAGCACAATTTCTCCATAGAGGAAAATGTAGTGGAAGCTGCAGAATTCTATAATATTGTATACTGTAATGCATAATAAATTAAATATAAATTAAATACACAGTCGAATGACTAAAATTCTAACATTACTGGAAGAAAGTTTTTATTTTATTTTATTTTATTTTATTTTATTTTATTTTATTTTATTTTATTTTATTTTATAGTTAGCACGTCTTTAGAAGGTGATGACTAAAAAGAAATTTCTTTGGATTTTCATCCTGGGTCATCACGAAGAATGAATTTAAGAGAATATTTAAAAGAAAAATGCCATCATTGAGCTTCTTTTCACTCTATCTATCTATATTCTGACAAGGAGACTGCTACATGCTGAAATATGGACTGCATTTTATACCTTTGAAAAGTTTTAAACCAGCTGAAGAAGAGATAAATGAGTAATCCACACTCCAGAAATCACCACTGTACTAGCTTCAAACAAGAATTTAGGTTTGCATAATTGACATTTGCACCAAGCTAAATTAATTTAAGCCAGGAATGGGCAATTTTTGAAATCATACTGATTGCAAGCTGGCCAAGGAATTGAAACCTAAACAAAAAAATTCAATTTTATGGAATGCTATTGTTTTCTATGGAAAGGGCTTAAGAAATAATTGAAGGTCAAACAAATTTATCTGATAATAAAAATAGGAGTTTCCAATCTTATCACCCTCATTTGACATCTGTCATAAGATGTAAAATATCTGATAAGGCAGGTTGGAATTCATGAAGTGAGGTGCTATCATGAGTAATTAGAATGGTAAGCACACATCATCTGAAACGGTCATAGCCATGTGATCATAGCTTTCTTTGTATCTATTTTCTTTCTGTAATCTGCTTTATATATGTTTTGTTTCTGTATTATAGGATTACTCTTAGAGCTAGAAAAATAACATTGTTTTCATCACTTTTCAGTTTTTTAAAAGTCATCATAAAATGAATTCCTTTTTTGAGGGTGAAATTTGAGGAAGGTGCTTGTTATGGCATATATACAGAATGAGAAGCTGGGATTGTAACCTACAATTTATGAGTAAAAGATTGCAGATAAACAAATATAGACAAGGGAGAAGCTGAAAAAGAAAGTCTCATCAGTGATTTTCCTAACATTGTCCCTAAGGCCAGAATTATTTGTGTTCCACTCTATTAAACTGAAAACTTAACCAATGTGTTAATTTGACTGCAGGCATGCTGTTATTATCTGCCTGCAAGTGAAGGGTTTTGTAGACATAGAAGAGATTTGCATCATGGGATTTCTGCAAGATGTGTTCCACATTGCAAGGGTAAGAATGCGGANCCTATCCTATCCTATCCTATCCTATCCTATCCTATCCTATCCTATCCTATCCTATCCTATCCTATCCTATCCTATCCTATCCTATCCTATCCTATTGTGTTCTACCATGGAAAGACACTTTTTAAAGAAAGTATTTAACCTTGCCACCACATGCTGGCTGACTCTATAACTGTCTTATTATTATTGTAGCCTGTATTTCAGCTTACCCTCCTAAATTTTAGTTAATCCAGTTTTAACAACAATGTTCATTTTATTAATTAATATATTAGACTATAAGTATTTCAAGGTATTTGAAGGGCTTATTTTTTTGTCTTATTTTAATCAGTGCCTCAACTGAGATACAAACTAGGAAACACTTGCTCCTTGGAATGCTGGGTATAGATCTTTGTTTACAGTTTATGCAAGTTACATGGTATTGCTCTTGGGAAAAAATAAAAGTTGTTATTACCTAACTAAAGATTGTACACGGACATGGAAGATTTTAGGACTTTAGATTATCCATTATCAGTTTTAATTGAGAGAGAAGGCACCATCAGAAAGGCCTGATATGAAGGAGAGAGTGACAAGGATATTTCAGTTAGGCATTTACTTTGCCAAGCTTTTAGTATTCCTTAGTTTTCAGGGGGAAAAAAAAAAAAAAAAAGACCTCTTTTAAATATATTTATCAGTTGAATCACAGAAAGACTTTCCATTTCCTAGACAGAAACATAAGTGTTTACTGCAATTGTAGGCAGAGATACATTAAACAAATACTTCTCTTGAAATGAGCAATTGATGTGAACACCAACTTGGAGTTACATGCTACCAAACATTATGACCTCTGGCTCGGTTTCAGCACACAAGGAGTCCCATTACCTCCCAGCCCTATTCTTTAGATATTCCCATTAAAGTCAAGCAGTGTTCAAAATGAATAAAAATATCATAAACACTTTCTGTCCAATTTCTTATAAACCACAGTATTTAAATAAAGAAAATTCTATTCTTCTTTCATCCAAAACTATTACAAATGTTGTAGGGTACAGCTAATCAGAACACTGTTGCAAAACATAATTATTATTGAATTTTTCAATGAAAGAGATTGCATGCAGGGATAAGTTAAATGTTGCCCAGCAGCATCATTTCTCTAGTATCAGAACTTTCAAAAGAACAAATGAAATAGGTGGCCTTACAAGGAAAAAAAAAAATGGGATTTTCATTTGCTCTGGGATTTGATGATATTTATTTTAAAGATTTAGCAAAGATAAAACACTTGGAGTGGAAATGTTCTTTGTTTCAGTTACTCTGAAGCTACTTAGGCACTTTTTCAAGTCTGAAGAACCATGAAATGAAATAAAGATATTAGAAAGATCAATGGCATGAGTGGCCGAAAGATAAATTTTAACCATAGCCTCTAAGCCTCTAGCAGACTCTGGTTAATACTTTTTATTCAGATCTATACTGATGAATTAATATTTTGTAAAAAAATAATGTCTTTCTATTAAATCTAAGTCTATATCTAACAGTTCAAACATTATAACCTGCTTTATTTTACAGTCTGAAGCAATAAAGCCTGCTTGACTTTTTCTACTTAATTGTGGGAGGAATGAGGGGGAAGTTTATGTATACACATATCCATATTCAATGACATAAAAACATAAAGTAAAAAAATATTATCTGAAACAGACAAAAGCACAAAGCCCCACAAACAAAATTAAAGAAAAAAAAATCCTTATAGGGCAAATAGAAATTCTAAATAAACTACCTGCCTTCCTCTTCTAGCAACTTTTATATTTATTTTATTAGAGCTGCTTTATAATTTATCTAAGAAACAGAAGAGGCAGTCATTTTTCACTGGGTTTGTGGACTTTCAGTTATTTCATAGATTCATATAGTAAAAAAAGTTACTGCTTATTCCAGGTTCTTATGTTCATGCTTTGAAGACAATCACTTTTTAAGAAAGCTTTTCCTTCTGCAACCAGTAGGAAGAACAGTGATAAAATTGTCAGGAAGCCTTTCCTCTAAGGGGCAGGAATGCATTTTTAGAAAAGGCTGTGAGTCTATTTTTTTTAAGTTTGAAATCGCTTACCAAAGAGCTTATATAAATCAAATTTATGTAGCATATCTTTATGCATGCCAAGGCCCCTGAGCCTACTGAAGCTGAAATCCTTCATGAGTTTTCTGGAACTTGCTATTTCACTCAGACAGTAAATGTTGTTTTGCTTGGTGCTTAATCTAGTTAAATAATGAGGGATTTCACAAACTTAGCTACCACATCCAAAAACAACTTTCTCATACAGTTGGAACACAAACATTGGCTTTCTTAGCTGTCCTGAACTTGGTATGTGTTATATGGAATGCAATCACACTTTGTCTGTGAGGGTTGGCTTGAGAAATTTATCTTTCCCATGTTAATCTTGCCAGTGATCTGATTATATTGTATACTCAGGATATTAAAATGAAAGACAGACCTTACCGCAAATCCTACATTTTAACTGCTTGGAGAAGAATTAATGTATGCTTTTTCTTTGGTAAGCTCTCTTATGAACACCTGCTGCCTTTATTTAAAAATAAAAATAAAAATTACATATATATATATATATATCAGTAGTAGTTCTCAAGTACTTGTAACAGTATATTGTTACAGCTCTGGTTGATTGTCAAAGCACAGTGTGGAGTCAGTTTGTAGACAGCTTTTATATCTTTTCCTAAAACTAATTTAACTGAAAAAAAAAGACAAGACGTCAGGCCCACCAGAACTTCTGCAAATCACAATAGCACAGAAATATGAAATTGGCAGCTATCAATCTCTTGAATTAAGCATGTATTAAATATATATGTATATCTTTGTTACCCCTCTGAAAATTTTAGGAAAAATCTGATTAAGATTGGAAAAAATAAAAGAAACAATTACAAAATCTTGACTATCGTCTTAAATAATTTTCAGTGGAAAGTAATAGAGTAACAAGATTCTGGGTAAACTCTCAAATATTCTTCAGGCCTTGCATCTTGATTAATTAATTTTAATGTTCCTCATGTGTTGGAACTATATCTGCTGGAAAATAGTATAGTATATACATCTATGGATAAAAGCCACTACTCTTGTCATATATGGAAAAATTCATATTCAGTCCCTTCCTGAAGATGTACTCAACATATAGAGAAAACAGAGAAAGAATGACAGAAAAGTTAGCTGATCTACACTGATATATAGAATATATTTCAGAAAAAAAGTATGTACATATGTTGCTCTGAAAGTAATGCCTCCTATTTCCATGGAAATTGCAACAGATACAAAGAGCACAATAATACTATTTGAATGAGCAAATTCTCAGCTAAAGAACATTATTTTTTCAGCATAGTCACCACCATTAGCCATATATTTCTGCCAGTAATGAACAAGAGCCTGTATGCCATGCTTGTAAAAATCTGCTGCATCATAGGTGACCCACTGTTTCACAGATACTCTGAGGGTGTTGTTGGTAGGAAAATGTTTTGCCCATGTATCTTTCATCAGCCTAAAGAGATGGAAGTCAGAATGAGCCAGATCCAGACTACATGATGGGTGTGGTAGGACAGTTCAGCCAACAACCTGGTATTAGGCCTGGAATTACTTTTCTGGCAGATTAGTCAATTGGATTCTCTCACTGTGCAGCCAGATGAAGACGAGGTCAAGAACATGTAACCAAAGATGTAAAACAGAGAGCAAGAAAGCAAGAAAGGAGTGGAAGGAGTAGGGTTTCCCACCATGGCAGGAATGCACCTTAGGTCAGCTCATCCATAGCATCTGACTATACCATCAATTGTAGTAAATATACTGATTTACTGTTCTTGTATGTATTCCCTTTTGATCTTCATCTAAGACAGCTTCCATCAACTTCTTGTTTACTTATACTATTATTTTTACATTCATTCATCTTCTAGAATGTGTCTGCAGTGGTGGATTTTCAGATATGAAAAAAAAAGAGAGAAATTAATCCAAAAGTTCAAACCCACTGATTAGACTATAGCTTTAAATTATCAAGCCAAAGTTTGCAAAAGGGTTTTGTTGACTATATATTCATTTTATCTTGGAAACCACTTTTTCTAGTATCAGAAAAATACAGAAGCCATCTTAAAAAGGATTATCTGTTCATGCTTTCCCCCAAACATCTCCAGCAACATAGTCACTTCTGAAAATCTCAGCTCAGATGCATTCCACTAAATATATTATGCCATTTTCTACATACAAGTTTTGTCAGTATTTTAAACCTCTTCTAGAAAGACTAACTGTGGGTAAATGTACCTCTCATTCCCTGTGGCTGTTCACTCATTCACTGCCTTTTAGATTCATGGAACAAGGCTTGCCATTAAATGTTTTAGAAATAGTTCTTAGATATTAAAAGAATAGCTTAAACGCATTAATAACTCTCCCAAGCACAATTTCTCCATAGAGGAAAATGTAGTGGAAGCTGCAGAATTCTATAATATTGTATACTGTAATGCATAATAAATTAAATATAAATTAAATACACAGTCGAATGACTAAAATTCTAACATTACTGGAAGAAAGTTTTTATTTTATTTTATTTTATTTTATTTTATTTTATTTTATTTTATTTTATTTTATAGTTAGCACGTCTTTAGAAGGTGATGACTAAAAAGAAATTTCTTTGGATTTTCATCCTGGGTCATCACGAAGAATGAATTTAAGAGAATATTTAAAAGAAAAATGCCATCATTGAGCTTCTTTTCACTCTATCTATCTATATTCTGACAAGGAGACTGCTACATGCTGAAATATGGACTGCATTTTATACCTTTGAAAAGTTTTAAACCAGCTGAAGAAGAGATAAATGAGTAATCCACACTCCAGAAATCACCACTGTACTAGCTTCAAACAAGAATTTAGGTTTGCATAATTGACATTTGCACCAAGCTAAATTAATTTAAGCCAGGAATGGGCAATTTTTGAAATCATACTGATTGCAAGCTGGCCAAGGAATTGAAACCTAAACAAAAAAATTCAATTTTATGGAATGCTATTGTTTTCTATGGAAAGGGCTTAAGAAATAATTGAAGGTCAAACAAATTTATCTGATAATAAAAATAGGAGTTTCCAATCTTATCACCCTCATTTGACATCTGTCATAAGATGTAAAATATCTGATAAGGCAGGTTGGAATTCATGAAGTGAGGTGCTATCATGAGTAATTAGAATGGTAAGCACACATCATCTGAAACGGTCATAGCCATGTGATCATAGCTTTCTTTGTATCTATTTTCTTTCTGTAATCTGCTTTATATATGTTTTGTTTCTGTATTATAGGATTACTCTTAGAGCTAGAAAAATAACATTGTTTTCATCACTTTTCAGTTTTTTAAAAGTCATCATAAAATGAATTCCTTTTTTGAGGGTGAAATTTGAGGAAGGTGCTTGTTATGGCATATATACAGAATGAGAAGCTGGGATTGTAACCTACAATTTATGAGTAAAAGATTGCAGATAAACAAATATAGACAAGGGAGAAGCTGAAAAAGAAAGTCTCATCAGTGATTTTCCTAACATTGTCCCTAAGGCCAGAATTATTTGTGTTCCACTCTATTAAACTGAAAACTTAACCAATGTGTTAATTTGACTGCAGGCATGCTGTTATTATCTGCCTGCAAGTGAAGGGTTTTGTAGACATAGAAGAGATTTGCATCATGGGATTTCTGCAAGATGTGTTCCACATTGCAAGGGTAAGAATGCGGAAAAATGAGCTTGAGGGTGAGCCAGAAATGTAATGAATGTGTATCTTGCACTTTATCAAGCCATATGTTAAAATAAAGAATGATAATAAAAATAATTTAAGGAGTATTTGTCAGCTATCACTTCAGTCATTCATTAATATTAATCTTCATTACAGAAACATACAAGAATCTCTGATAAATATTAAGTTTTGACTGTATTCATTGTGAGGTACAATGTCAGGCCTACAAATATTAAAAAAAAAAACAAAACAAAACAGAGTAGGAAGTGCAACAGAAGTAATTTGACTTGCCTGCAATTAAATGAGTAGTAAAGAGGGCAGAACTGGAATTTAAAACATTAGCCAGTGGAATATGGTTCATCTTGTGCTCTTTTGAAAGTATAAACCTTCTTTAATCTCCATTCTGTATCTCTATAAAGTGATGTCTACTTCTTTCATGAGTGTAAAATATGATAATGTGGCTCCGCTATGCATGGTTATTATGTGCAGCTATCAGGATTGAATATGTGCTAAACATAAATAATTGACTCTGGCACAGGATATAATCATTCTTATTCATAGGATATTATTGGTCAGTGATGCAAACATTAATGTGTAAAAAAAGAAATGGCAGTCATTGACAAGGAAAGGAATGAACTTGTCTTTTAGGGATACAAAATCAACGGTTATCAGCACGCTTCAGGAGACAGAATTTCCTCTCTTCCATGTTTTTGTCAAAAGGCATTCTGAGCTAAGAAAGTAAAAAAAAAATTCTTTCAACTCCTTTTGAAATAGCCCCAGTGCTGAGTCAGCACTGTTAACCATCTGTTACGGACTGAATGGATACCTTTCTTCCACGCCTGCTGATTCTGCGTGAGATGTGTGGTTCTGCAGCCTCATGACAGATAGAAAGAAGTTTCAATGTGCAAGTGGAAGGCTCTTCTCCTTAATCCTAGCCTATGCAGTATGGAAGTATATCATTTATAATCACCCAAAAGCCTGACTGGAGGTCTAGGCCATATTAAGTACTTTATACATTTTTTTCTGAAGCAAAATAACAGAGAAAAGCAAGCTCCATCTTAACAGTCACTTCAAAATAACTGTGGTTCTGTACAGAAATTATTTATATTTATATACATATATATATAAAGGCTTATCTGACTAAAACTCTGTTGATCAAACATTTTAGTGTAAGATAGAATAAATTATTTCAGACATTAAAATAAATTAAAGATCCGTGTGCAGGAGCCTGGAATGTGCAGGACCAACTGTCTGTTACGTAGGTTTTACATGAGCAAAACAGCTCTACGTGTTGGAACAGCACAACGAATATCAGGTTGCACTAAAAAGCTCTAACCATTTATTTGATGGCCCTCAAGGTCCCAAGTTATGGTTTGGAAAGACTTCTTTTAATTAATTCTTTCTTTAACAAAGATAAGTTACAATAGGACCCATGGTGATCTAAGCTGGAGCAGTGCACTCGTGCAGGGTCAGTCCCATGGTACAAAGCTGTGTAGGAAGTGCTTGGAGATGTGGGAAGCCTACAGTCAGTTCAGGAAGAATAGCATCCTGTGGGATGGACCCTACACTGGAGCAGGGACAGAGTGACCATGACGGAGAAGTGGACTGATTGCAGTCCCCATTCCCCATTCTCCTGCACAGCCCAGGGGGAGGAAGGTAGGAGAGGGTGGATGGGAGGAATTATTTTTTTTTGGTAAGCAAATTAACTCAGAATTTTTTAAAAAAAATGTTGAAGCAAAAGTTCATGTTACATAAATCATATTTAGTTGGAAGAGACTTGGGGTCTGAACTATGTTATGCTTCAGTATGAATTTAGCAAGATTTAATGCATAAGGATATAATTATCAACTTTAGCAATATAATTGTTCTTCAATGTAATGAACAAAAAGACTAATTGTAACACAGGTACTGTACAGATACCGGTGCACCCTTCAGATTATGTGGCTAAAAAAGCCTTTTCTCAGCATGATAGCTAGGATTCTTCTGAAGCTGCTTAAAGTTTTCTCTTTCTTTTATTTATTTATTTTTTTGTCCTCTCACAAAACCTGGAGAATATCCAGACAAAATGAATTGGACAGTTCTTCATACACAATTCCTTCCCATGGCAGTTGTTCTCCAAAAGATTTTTTGTTCCAAACCCTCTAACTCTGCTGTAGACTAATACATTATGTCAATATTTCAATATATTCTATGTTTGGATTTAAATGAAGGACCATCTTATTGCTATCTAAGCTCTGATTTCTAAGTCATTCATTTAAGATTAGAGCGTTTTTTCATATAGTAACTCTTAAGTCTTAAGAACAACTTTAATATTTTGGTTCACTTAACAGAGTCTCCAGGAGAAGCAGGAATTGACAGTAACTTTGAATTATCAGGACAAAAACCATTTATACCTGAAAATCACCAGAAATTAATTTATAACATTGTAGCAGACCTGATGTATTTGGCTTTTCATAAAAGAAAGTTACAAATCCTGTTGGGTCTGCATCCTCTATAGACGAGGTAAAGCAAATACCTAAATCTGGAATTAGTCTGAAATATGATTAAAAGGCACCCCTTAAATCCTTTTCTTTTTTTTTTTAATTTTCCATTGAAAAAGTATACAGGGCATGTTCCCACATAGATCAGACAGATAAATAAAGCTTTCCAAGAAGGAACCTTAAACAACAGTCTCTAAAAGGGCTTCACAGTGAATTATGGGACAGGATTTACTTTAGTTAATTTGTTGAAGTTTTCATTTTTATTTTTTGCTCCTATTGGCTGTATCTCCTGTGGTTTCTAGTTCCTATGTTTCTCAGAGCTGGTGTGTAATCATTTGCTAGCTACACAGACTATTATTGAAATATATGCCTTGTTCAAGATAAATAGCGCTATTATGATGCTCTCATTGGAAATCTTTGTTGGAAAATTACTTGATGCTGGAGGTGTATATTGCTGCCAAGGGAATAAAGATGTTTGTTAAGTGATCAGAATACTTATTGTTCTAAAGGTGCCAAAATGTCAGACAGTAAAATCTTCAGAAGAGCTTTTAAAGGACATTGATTTAAAAACTTTATTCTTCCAAGCACTTTATTGGTTTAGCGCTTCTTTTTCTTTGATAGATTTTCTGTTCATGGAGTTTTTATTTCTGTGAACATTTTTCAAATGCAACATTTCAAGCATTGTGGGAAATTTTATGGAGCAAACAGGCACCTACTGGATTACGCAGACTGATAAAATGAATGGCTTGGTTTATAAATATTGTGTAAATCTTACCTTGTGAATCTAAGTCCTTCTGCAGGTATGCCTCAGGCCACATAATAAACTGGTGGAGCACCAAAGTTTTGAAAACTGCACTATTATCCTAATCTCTAGACAGCTTCCTTACTCCTGAAAAACTTGCTTCTGACAACATCAATGGTAGTTACCAGAATAAGCGATGTCAGAAGAGTCTTGGCTGTGTGCTACGTTCTGCGTCTTACCATCAAAACAGCAATGGAAAATGCTTATAAAACATTTAAACTGGGTATCTAGACATTTGGGGGAGAGAAAGGAAAAACACATTAAAAAGTGAAAGATTTATGTGAAATACAGAACAAGTTGGGAAGCTTAAAGGAAAAATAATCCTATCATTTCATAAAAGGACAGAACAAGATGATGCAGTCAAATAAGTCCCTGCATTTCATCTACGTAAAATAACAAAAGATTGGTTCTTATGAACCACAGACCATAAAACTGTATTTAAGCAGTTTAAACTGCTCTTCCTTTGCGGAATAAACAATAGTCCTTCCCTTTGCTCAGTGTCTTTCCTCAGGTTTTGTTTGAAATATTGGGGATTTTTTTTTCTTTTTAAATTATTATTGAATTTGTCTTGTTTGGAAAACATGTGATTTTGACAACAAAAAAAGAATGGGAAAAGGGCATCCATAATTTTAAAGCAGGAGGTAGGAAGTGCTATAATGAGCCCCCTTAGCTTTTCACAAATGAAGCCAAGGATATGAAGGAGCTTGTGGATTGCTAATGAACACAAGTGTCAAAGGTTCCCTTCCTAAAATGATTACTACATCGAAAAGTACCATAAACGTAATAGGTTGTGAGCAGCAGAAGCAACCAAGCTGCATCCTACTGATGAGATCCTGGGTGGGATTCTGTCTATGAAATGTAATGGTTTCACGCTATAATCTTTCTCCCTAATACAGTTTATTTGCTTTAACAAGAATTTGCTTTTATGATTCATAGGAAAAAAGGTCTTCTACTCACCCATTTAATATTATTAAGATTGGACAGAGGCTCTAAAAGCTAATAAGGGGTTTCACATAAACTCACACATACATAAAATATTAAATAAGACTCATTTCCTTAGGAAACTGAAAAAAAAGATTTTTACAAATTGTTTAAATGAAAACAAATCCCTCAAAAGTCCTCCACTTATCCCCATTTTATTCATAGATTAATAACAGGAGCATTTTAAATGAATTTTACCAAGAATTGTCTTAAATGTTACCCTTTTAGATGAGCCTGTTAAGGAGGAGATTGTGGATTACTGGGTTGATGACAGTGGTGGGGGATGGAATTTAAGACTCCAGTCCCAGTTCCAGCATTACACATACATGGCATTAGAACGAACTCTGAATTTTTACTCAAATAACTGGTCTTTATTCATCCAGAACTAGTAAGGAGGCTGAAATCCAGCTTGTAAATAAATTTCTGAATTTCATTTCAGAAGAGGAGGAAAATACTTTCCTCTGACACATGGTTAATATGTATTTTGCTCTTGCTAGATAGCCAAAACCAACATGTGTGCATTAAGGTTTCTGTTAAATCACAACTGATGAACATAAAAATTTGATCTCATGTAACATACTACAATCCCAGCAAACATTTTAAACTGTCATGGGTGAATAATGTCAGAAAATCTATGGTTCAAAGGTGATGGGAGTGCAAATGCTGTTCAGTGAAAGTCATGAATCAAAAAAAGTAAGTACATTTTGAGGTGCATTGTGATCTTTTTTAAATTGTGAGGTTGACAAGAAAAGTATATATAGTAGAAAAAGAAGTTTTGAAATAAAATAGATGTAACTTCCTAAATGGGGAATTGTTCATAAGAGCAAAAATAAACATGAAGTAAATACTATACATAATTTCCACGGGTAGTTGCAGACCTCCAATTATGCCTTCAATAAGAAACAGCAGAAAATCAGTTACACAACTTGCTGTTCAGACGTTTAGAGCTGTGGGTGATTATTCATTTCTCTTCTGAATTTATGTTATTACAGAATTTCATATACTGCAGCTATTTTTGCTCAGCACAGTAGGATCTCTCCAGTTTAATTCATTCCTCAATAACATTGACCATAGGAAGAGGGTCTAACAAAATCCCTGTGAACTACTGTTTACCTGTAGCAGTAGCTTCAGTCTTGCAGAACACCTTGGGAAAGATTTTTTGTCTTCAAAAGAATTTTGTGCACTGATTTTTCAAGCAGTCAGTCTAGTGAGAGACAACAAAATCAGCACGGGAAGCAGACTAGGATCTGTCACTCCTGAGACGGAGGTGTAAAACTCAGAAGAAATCACTTTTCCTTTCCTCTTTTTTTGCTATCAGTTTGTGTTCTTTCCATCTGTTGTAACTTCTTCAGGGGACACTGCCTATTTTGTTGCAATTCTTGTGTACCTAGTGTGATCAAGTGATCAGTGATGGTTCTGGATGCTGGTACTAAAGAAAGAATGAAGGTGCTACAGAAGTGCAAAATAAATAGATTATATGAATTTTGTTTAAAAGTATTAATACTAATTAAGCATTCTCGTAGCCAAACCAGTTTTCCAAAGAGCTGGAATCAGCTTGACTCAAATGAAATGGGCCTGGCAAAAAGTATAGTAAAGACCTTGAACTTCAGGAGAGCAAACTTTCAACTGTTTAAGGAATTATTGAATGAGGTCCAGTAGGAGGCTTTCTCTAGAGATACAGGAGCAGAGTACAACTAGCAGCACTTTAAGGACACTTTTCTAAGAGCTCAACAGATCTCCATCTCCCAGCATAAGAAATCAAGCACTGGAGGCAGGAAACTGGCAGGGCTGAACAAGAACTTGCTTGTCAAGTTGAGGGAAGAAAAAGGAAATGTATAGCCAGTAAAATCAGGGACATGTGGCTTGGGAAGAATACAGGATTGCCATCCAAGCATGCAGAGATGGGACTGGGAAACCCAAGGAATAGATGGACTGCACTTTGCAAGGGATGGGAAAAATAGCCAGAAGGGATTCTATAGTCACATTAGTCAAAAGAGAAAGGCCAAAGAGAATGTATCTCCTCTGATTAATGAGAAGGGAAAACTGGCTACAACAGACATGGAGAAAGCTGAGGTATTCAATGAGTTCTTTGCCTCAGTCTTCATTGTCAGTCAGGCTTCCCACGTCTATCACATCCCTGAACCCCTGGGCAGAGGTTGGAGGAGAGAAAACCCTCCCACTCTAAGAGCAGAGCAAGTCCAAGACAACAACATGAGACTGAATGTGTACAAGTCTATGGGCCTGGATGACATGCATCCCAGGGTCCTGAAGAAACTAGTTAATGTGGTTGCCAAGCCACTCTCAATGATATTTGAAAAGTCATGGCTATCAGGTGAAGTCCCTGGTGACTGAATAAAGGAAACATCACCTCAATTTTTAAGAAAGGGAGAAAGACAGATCCAGGGAACTATAAGTTTACAGCGTCAGTGAATAAAGAGCAACTGAAGTCTTCTACCTGGACTTGTGCAAGGCCTTTGACATGGTCTCACACCACATTTTTGTCTCTAAATTGAAGAAATATGAGTTTGAAGGGTGAGCTACTCAATGGATAAAGAATTGGTTGGATGGTCACAGCCAGAGAGTTGTTATCAATGACTCTAGGTCCAGGTGGAGGTGAGTGACAAGTGGTGTCCCCCAGGGGTCTGCCTTGGACAGGTGCTCTTTAGCATCTTTATCAATTACACAAACAATAGGGTTGAGTTCACTCTGAGGATGTTTGCTAATGTCACCAATCTCAGTGGCACAACTGATACAATAGAAGAAAGGGATACCATACGAAGAGACCTGGACAGGCTTGAAAAGTGAAACTAAAAGTGAACAAAAAGCTGGGCTCGAGCCAGCAGTGTGCTTTTGCAGCCCAGAACACCAACAGTGTCCTGGGGTGCATCAAAAGAGGAGTGGCCAGAAGGGCAAGGGAGAGGATTGTCCCCCTCTACTCTGCCCTTGTGAGACCTTACTGGGAATACTGCATCCAAGCTTGGGGCCCCCAGCACAAAAAAAAATACAGAGCTGTTGAAATGGGACCAGAGGAGGGCCACAGAGATGATCAGAGAGCTGGTGCATCCCTCTTATGAAGAAAGTTTGAGAGAGTTGTACTTGTTTATCTTGGAGAAGAGAAGGCTCAGGGGAGACCCCTTTGCAGTCTTCCAGTACTTAAAAGGACCTTGTAATCAGGAAGGAGACTGATTTTTTATAGTCTGACAATGATAGTACAATGAGGAACAGTTTTTAACTAAAAGAGATGAGATTTAGATAAGATACTAGGGAGAAATTTTTCACCCAGAAGTTAGTGAGGCACTGGCATAGGTTTCCCAAAGAAGTTCTGAATGCCCCATCTCTGAATGTATTCAAAGACGTGTTGGATGGGGCCCTGGGCAGCCTGATGTAGTGCCTGATTTAGTGGTTGGCAACCTTGACCATGGCAGGGGATTGGAACTAGATGATCTTTAAGCTCCCTTCCAAACCATGCCATTCTTATGATTCTATGACTCTACAATACTATGAAAGTCTTACATCACTTTTGGAACTCTTTCTCTATGTTTCTATTATATTATTGTAGAGAAAAATACATCAGTTTCCAAATTAAGCATTCTGTATTATATGGACTTTAAAGTGGCCTAATTTTCTCTAATTTCACATATTCTATTACAAATGAGAAATCCAGCTTAATTATATTTCCATATGCTTTAAAATTAAAAATGACAGAACTTTGCAGAACATGGAGACTTTTTCCAGGTGAGGTATTAACACTAACATGCATATTGTTTAATCTTTTCTGGAAGCCAGCATTTTTGTCTTAAGCTCCATGTGATATTAATTTAATAACACAGTATAAAGTTCAGTTCTGCAAAAGCCTTCCTGCCCCATCAGGGCTTATGCACATTTCTGGACCTGCTCATTCCTCTATCTTAAAACCCAGAAATCCCCTTGGTCATAAAAAGAAATGATTTATGGATCCTCTGATAGTGGAACACGAGGATTAACCTCTTGCATTATTTGTATTTTAAAGTGTTATAATTGGCGTTCAGCAACATCTGAGTTGAGAGCACTCTTTTCTGTATGGTAACTTGTAGCTGCTTTATGGATTTCTGACCTAAATAAGGAAGAAATTTATTTATTCAGAAAATCTGAATATTGTTTGTTTTTAATCTTCTGCTACTTTCTTAATAACTAAGATGACTGTATCTTATTTTCTACAAAATGAGAAGCGGTAAATAAGTCAAATCTTCAATCCAAACTTTATTTATTTAATTAACTCTTCAAAATGCTTTCTTTTCCCAGTGAATACTTCGTTAACATCTTGTTTTAGCAACAAATGCCTGGAATGAACTTTAATAAAATCTGCATTTATTTCAGATCTAGCCCTTTCCACCAGTGATGTGCAAAGTAATTTTATCTCATACTCTGTCTGTCAGTAAAATGAGAGAAAATCAGATGTGGTATTTCTAGTACTGATTTTTAAAGGTATGTATCTGAATATACTTCTACTTTTACAACAATCTTAGTATAAGAAAGAGAGAAAAAAATATCAGAAATCTTCTGGTTTGTAGACACAGATAGCCAAAAATATTTCTGAAGTTATATCAATTCAGAAAATCTGAATTCTCCATCAGCTGAACCAATTAAATAATTTCTCCTGGAGTCTTGCTGGAATTCGGTGTGTCACAGCTTCGACCAGCATGAAGTGCATCCATTTTTTCCCAGTATATGCTATAACCTCATTATTATATTGTCAGGGTTTGGAGACATTTCTACCTGGAGTCATGGGAGCAACAGAAAGCTGAAAGCGTATTTTAAACAATAAAAGAGTAAGTCAATAGTTATTTTCTCAAAAGCACATGTGGAAGGAAACATTCTATTTTCTACTCATTCAGTGAATAGTTATTCTAATCTACTAATGTTCCATTAAGTCATATATCTTTAACATTTATTCTAATACAATGTAGAAATGAAACAATAAAATTTAAAAATATTAAACTTTCATGCTCATTAAATTTGCATATTTTTAGGAAAAAAGAAGTGAGACTTACTATAAAAAGGGCCTAACATTCCTCCACTTCTCTGGTACAGAATCATAGAATCACAGAACCATAGAGTGGCTTAGGTTGGAGTGGGCCTTAAAGATCATGGAGTTCCAACCCTCCTGCTGTGGACTGCCCAGGGCCCCCATCCAACTCGGCCTTAAACATCTCCAGGGATGGGGCACTCACAGCTCCTCTGATCAACCTGTTCCAGCACCTCACCACCCTCTGAGTAAAATGTTTCTTCCTAACATCTAACCTAAATCTCATCTCTTTTAATTTAAAGCCTTCCCCCCTTGTCCTATCACCATCAGACCATAAAAAGTCAGTCCTCCTTCTGCTTTTAAGTTCTCTTCAAGTACTAGAAGGCTGCATTGAGCCAATGGAGTATTCTCTTCTCCAAGTGAAACAAGTCCAGCTTCTTCATAATAGGAGAGGTGCTCCAGCCCTCTGATCATCTTCATGATCTCCTCTGGATCTGTTCCAAAAGCTTCACATCCCTCCTGTACTGGGGGCCCCAGTTTTGGACTCGGTACTCCTTCTGGCCTCACAAGGGCAGAATAGAGAATAGAGGAGGAAAATCCCCTCCCTTCCCCTGCTGGCCACCTCTCCGTTTATCTATCCCTTCAAATCCAGTTTAAGGGCCTGTTGATGAGCACTGCCAGCTTGTTGTCTTGTATATTCTTGCCTCTCCTGGTCACTTGTGTCCCATCCCACATGTTCCTGCCTATAGCTGGGGGGGGTTGGAACTAGATGATCTTAAAGGTCCCTTTCAACCCAAACCATACTATGATTCTATGATTCTATGATTCTATGATTCTATGATATTGTTTATATATGTAGCATGTCCTGTAGAAATAACCAGATACTAAATTCTTTTATGATCTGTCAAAATGCAGAACAAATGCTTTCTATGTATTTTGTGATTGGGATCTCAAAGCCATTTAAAGAAAGCCACTGATGCTACTAACCTTCCTGCCAGCTCAGTAAGCATTCTCCATATTTTATAGCTGGAACATCTGCAGTCACAACATTGACTGTGACATGTTCACATGCTAGCAAATGTAAATGCATTTCGGGAGACCCTGTAAGAATAATGTAAAAGATTTTGTATTTCAGTATGAATTCAAATGCAATGCAAATGCAGATAGCCAAAATATTTGAAACCCTTTAGAGAAAGTTTGGGAAATTTATTTGTAAATTGACTCAGAGTAGGCAAAATTCAGGCATTAGGATATATGCTTGGACTTTTTAGATTACTTTGACTTTGAGACAAAGCCTGGCTCATGGGGTGAAAAGCCTATGCTCTATGAAGAATGAATTTCATCTTTTCTTGAAAATTAACCTCTTCCCTCAAGTACAAGCTACCCTGATGATACCTCTCTCTCCCATCAGACCCCACTCCAATTATTTCCCTCGCTGTTAGCCTTTATGAAAACAAGAACTAAAAGGATTTAAAAACAAGTACAATTATTTTTTCCTCTTCTCTTTCCTTTAGTTGTTACTTGTTCTTCAGAATATTAGAATTTGTGGCAGAGTATTTTGTAAGTAGACCTTTTCTATATTAAATTCAAAATCAAATTATAAACCACATCTAAAAAAGAATAGTAGTGACTTCATAATGACACTAAAACACTGTTTACTTGTCTGCAAGGAAGAGTGGAAGGCTACAGAAAGCACAAAGTGGAATGATAAGTGCAAAATAATTTGAGAAAGTCTTCTGTATAAAGCACAACAGAAGATAGAGACAATTGTTCAAAATGGATTGGGCACACTTACTCTGCTCTGTAGGAATGACTGACAGTGACACTGCAATTATTGTAAGAACACAGAGCTGTTCTTGTCAGTGCACCCTTGCAGGCTCAGCCATTTGAGTCAAACTCTGTGTCCTGTAAGATCTGTTTCCAGAAGATGATTTTGTGAAAGACAGTTTTTTTTTCTCCATGGTTCTTTGTTCATACAAGCCAGAGGTTTCTGCCTCTAAGGTCAGTAACTTGGACGTTAAGCAGTAGTTTGGATTACTCTAGATCACCAGATGTTAGGAGACACTGGAAAACAAATCAGGAAAACCCCAATACAAAAGCATTCAGTAGCTTGTTTAAGCAAAGCCTGTCTGTTCCTTTCAAAACAATTTACTTGCAAGACTTCTTATTTCAGGCGGGTTTTTTGTTTTTTGTTTTGTTTTGTTTTGTTTTGTTTGTTTGTTTGTTTTCCCTAGGAAACAAGGGATAGTAGTTTTATATCAATATACAAATTGCTACTTATTATTATTATCTTTTGTGACCAGATTTCTGAGTCTTTAGCTCTAAATTTCAGGCAAACCTTTCAGAAGTCAGTTCACTAGCAATTTTATAAATGACTTCTGTTTATGCAAATTTCTCTCATTTTAGTGGGCAATTTGTATGTGTTGTAATACAATCACCTCTGATTTGTGTAGGAGCTCTCATCACATCAATCTTCTCATCAAAAAAACAGCTTGGCTATGGTACCTTGTGCTGGATTTTAGAAGTTCTTGTATTCCTGTCTGTAAGCCTTTTCTTATTCTGTTTCCTGTTGGACTTCAAGCTGCCCCAGAAAGTGTTTAGGGTTTTATCGTCTGCTTACTTGAATTTACACTACAAAATAAAGGACCATAGTGCTGAGTGGTCTTCTGGAAATTATAATAAAAGAGAGAGGTGAATATTACATTTTGAAAAAAATTAAAGTGGAAGGTCTAGAATATTTAAGTTACCAATATAATTCAAAATCCTTCTTATGATCCAAAAATTGGTCAAGATCTAAAGTCTAATGTTGAGTATGCACCAGCCACGTGCTAATAGATTCAGGCCACACTGATTATGTGAGCTATGACAGGATCTTCAGTAAGGTCAGGAGAACTATAGCTTCACTGGTAGAAGGAAGTGTTCTTCTACCAGTAAATAAGTGCTATATAAAGGAATTTAACCATCAGGGCAGGAACTCTCTTACAAGGCAGGTAGAGTTTGCATGCCCAGGAGTTAAACCACTTAACTTCACAAGAAGCAGTGCAGTTCAGTCAATTTAAGACATGTGCAGCTGTGTCCAATATAGTTTGATGTACATTGAGCATATCACAAGCCTGCAAGCAAAGAGGATATAATAGGGCTTGCCTCAGCTAGATCACCTGCTTCAGGTTGAGGAAGTGGAGAAGGTTGCGTTTCCCCAGGGATTCACACCATGCCATAAGCTTTGTAACACATTGCTGGGTTAGAGTCTGTACATGGCTTGGTTCTCCTTCAGCTCCTGTGAACTTCAGGACAGTTTTGACAAACATGATAGTTGCTGTGGTATTCTGTAAAGCAGATCAAAGGAACAAGAATTTTAGCTCTTGTTTCAGCTACTGTCAGTCACTGGCAGCTAACTAAAGCTACTTATTATCTATATTAATACACATTAGAGAAACAGTGGAAAAAATGGTATTAAGACTTCACTGAGAAAACTGGAATTAACCAAAGATAAATACTGAAATACTGTTGAAACTCTTAGAAAAAATCAGTGCAGCAAACTGACAGTTACCAGCTCTTTTACCAATCAATGCGGATAGCAAGAGGCAACCACATACAGCCTGGACAATCTACATGATGGCAACAGGAATACGTAGATGTAGCTGAAAGGAAATTCACCCTCCAGAATCTGTATGAGAAAGACCAAAATAAGGAGAGAATGTGGCATGACTCTTCAGACGTGATCATGAGTTTGCCTTGTGGGCAATTAGGAAATGTGTAACTCGTTATTGCAGATATTACGCTTTTAAACTCAGCAAGTCTGCAGTAGAAGTTAGTAGAGACAATTAGCATTCATTGTGCCTTCCTAGTCAGCTTTCAGCATGGATCTCACTTAAATTTTCTGATGTATTCAAATAGATCTGTCTTTTAAGATCTAACCATTTTTTTATCAACAAAAGCCTTCAAATCAATTAGCTTTAGTTTAATATACCCCTCCTTATTTGACCAAAAGAAGAGCCAATGTGAATTCTCTTTTAAAATTTCAGTGAGACTTTCTGAAAAATTTACAGTTATCTTCCTGGTGAATGCAGATATTGAAATGGACAGTATATACAGATAAACAGTCTGAGGTTGCCTGCCAGTATTTCCAGAACTGACAGACTTGCCAATGCACAGATGAGTGCCTTGTAGCATCTTCAAGCACTGTTGTCTTTTTAGTGTAAAGAATTACTTAGGTTTACTGACTTTATTAAAAATAATACTAATAATTGTAACAAAAATTCACAGATTCACAGTTCAGGATGTACCCAGCTTCAGAAGTGAGAGGTAGATGAAGTGGCAAAGAGGACAGGTAACAGTGGGATGGCTGCAGAGATGCCCACCATGGGGCTTACAAAGACTCTGTTAAAGTTGAGGAGGGAGCGGAGCAGCGAGCAGGGGCTGCACTGCCCTCTGGGCTGCAGGGCTCAGGAACAGGGAGGGAAGGAGATGCTGTCCTCAGCTGACACTAGAGCCATGCTGTACAAGAGATGCTGTGTTTACACAAAACACATTCCCTGGAAATGAGACACTGTTGTAAACAGAAATGTGCCTGGAAGCCAAGGAACACCTGGGGACTTTTGTTCTCAACGTTACAAGAGCTTCTCTTCATTCACTGCCACTGTGACAAGGTTCTCTTTTATTCCTAAGAACTGAATCAGAGTAAATCTGGACTGTCTTTCCTAGAAATTCTTGTTTCTCTGAGTGTTACTTTTGGGAATGGCTAGAAAAATAGTCCAGCATCCTCTGCAGATGTTTTCTGTGTCAACTGGGTCAGTAGAAAAATATTTATTCTTCCTCTATAGACCTTGGAATGCAGTTTTTAAACTCTTTTAAATGTTTTATTTCAAACTTTGCTATGTGATACAGTACAGAGATTTAATTGGACATAGAAAAAAAGTAGACAGTGAAACCTACATGTTCCCTCTTCCAAACCTCCTGCTAAGTGATACAGACATCTCTCTAGACAGAGTTTTCAATCTTCATCTTAGCTAATCACAAAATCTTACCTTCTGAGAAATAATGGATTTTCCTATCTATATATTGTTCTTATGCAATATTTCCACTTTTGTTAGAAAAATAAGAGGGAACGATCAGGGCCAGCAATCACTTGCAAAGATTGAAAATACAAGCTGCAGCTTTCTTCAGCAATATTTGCACTTGGCATATTTTAAAATCTCTTAGTAGAAAGAAAATGTTCTTCACACATTTGCTAACTTATGAATATAGACACATGTTCTGTTATAATGGCAGCTTTGCTAATTTACTTATAGTTCTTTTTGTTGCTGTTGTTGTTCAGGCTCTTGGAAATGATTAAATACTTGCTGGTAGTAAAAATGGATTTTCCAACATTGTTTAATTTGAAATTTTATGGTATTTTTACAAAACTCTGTTCATAGCCAGTAATAAGTAGTAATTTTCCATCTGGGTAGTGTGACATGTCAGGCAGATGGTACTGGCATTCACTCTAAGGCTCTCTAAACATCTGTCTTGCAGAAAAATTAAAGTACTTTTTCTACTCTGAACAGAAATTACTTCTGATTTTTCTGTACTGTAAAAACATTATTTTCAGATTAGCAACATCCATTACTTCTTTAGAAGAGGTTGTGACATAGATCTTGTGGGAGAATAAAGCCTAATTGAGAGGATAAAAAGCTTAAACTCTAAGCTTATCTTTGTTGGATTGGTCTGCAAAGAGATAAATGCACAAAAAAATTCTTGGTTGAGTTAATGTGTTTGTGTCATTCCTACTAAACCGCAGACAAATTTCTAATTGTCTGGTGGCCCATTTTTGGTTCCCAAGTCCTGGCACAAACAAGGTGTTGAGCCATGGAGGTGAGCAGAGCCTGGAGCAGTGGCAAGGGCCACTCCCCCTCATTAGACAGTAAGTCAAAGTTGGCTTTGTGTCCATCTCAACTGTGCTCCAGACTTGACCTCTCTTCAGCAGCTGTTGGCTCCTGACCAGCACAGAGGCTGAAAATGAGGTTTACTGGCTGTGTTGGAGGTCAAGTTTCGTCATCATGATGAGCCAAAACAGAGTCCAGACAGAGCTGGCTTCAACAGGAGAAGCAATGATGAGCACAAGCTTAGTTTTATGTGATTCAGAACAAAGAAGTTCATGCTCAAAAAAGCTTACATTTTGCTGTATGTAAATAAATGGAAAGGAGGAAAAACAGAATTCATTCTCATTGTGGAAGGGGCTTAGGTGCTGCAAAGAAAAATACTATTTTTATATTAAAATATATTGTCATGAAAGCCTATAACAACACAAAACTGTCTCCCAGTTGCTGTAGTTTGCTTTTCACTTGTGGAGATGTGCATAATGAGTATGTTCATGGTCCAGTACTGTCTGCATCCTATTTCATGCCTGGATGGTTTCATTCTTGGATTGCTAGTTTTACTTTTTGTATAGAAATGTTGCAGGCTATGTATAGGAGTGTTAAAGGATTTTTGACAGTTACAAACGGGCTGATCTCAACACACTGAAAAATAAACTGTGTTTCTAAAATAATGCTCGTTATGCCAATCAGATCTGAAACAGGGGTACAATTAAGAGAAATTACTAGAGAAAATGCTAAATTCAGCAGCCTTGAATAGGGCTCTGAACCTCCACTGCTTTTTCAGTTACTCCTACACTGCACAATCCTGGTGCAAGGTATTTCCTCCCCTTCCTTTTTACACAGCGAACTCTTTAGGTACTGTCTCCAACTGGGTGTTTGTGTATTATCTAGTGTAATAGAACACACTAGGCACAATTGTAATACAATCAATAGATAATATCACATATAGTCCCACTCTGTTCTAATAGGTCTGTTTGGTAAGCGGTATTTTCTAGATTTTGTGTTATTCTCTTAATCATTGTTTGGCCAAGCTATACATTGGTAAGTTTTTTATTTTTCTCTAATAAATCAGTCTCTCTAGCATCTTCATCCATGGTATTGCATTTCACTGAAGGAAAAAGTTAGAGAGGCACTATGAGTAGCCCTACACTTAAAATTGCCCTACACTTTCCACATTCTTAGCAGCAATAAAACAGATTTATGCTATACAAAATCAATGCATTAAGAAAATCCCTCCAAAATAAGCTAAATTCTTCAGATTGTTTTTTCTAGGAGTATTTCTAACTATGCCTCAGTTTTCGTTATACCTCCCTCTTGCACACTGTTACTAGCTTTCAAGATATGGAATAAAATTTACAGTCTTTGCTGATTTCTTTAAAATACCTCACCAGGCCTTCCACTATTTGTGCAAACTTCAGCCAACCTTGCCTTTGGATGCACTGAGCCTTAAATGCATAATTTACAGTTCTGAATGCTGGAACGCAAATAGACTGACATAAATAAATATTACATGGCTCCCATGCTCATATAAACACATGTAAATTCCTTGGGGATGGTTGCCAGCACTTAGGACAGTTAAAAAAGACTACATGAAACTCTCTAAAACCTGGTGGTTTAAAATGAAGGCAGGTAGCTCTTGCTTGTTAAAAACATACACATTCCATACTTTGAGGACAAAATAGGAATAAGAAATTCTGTTCATTTAAGAAAGAATAAAAGAATCCTATACTGTTTTATTAACAGTTTTAAAAGATGAATTAATTTGGAACTTAACATTTTTAAAGGTCATTCATCTCACGTAGTGCTATCTTTTAGATGTTAAGATTGATGCAAGCTTTGTAAGATAGTAGTAGAAATAAGATGAACTGCAAAAGCTTGTACAGCAACCAAAGCTATGTTTACATGTGCTTAATCATACATATATTTTTGCACAGAACCTGCCACAGCACTAGTTTCTTCCGTTCACAGAATCGCAGGATAGCTGAGGTTGGAAAGGATCTCTGGAGACATCTAGTCAAGCAGGGATACTCGGAGCAGGGTGCCCAGACACATGTCCAGATATCTTTTGAAGATCTTCAAGGAAGAGACTGGGAAACCTTTGCCAGTTTTCAGTAATCTGCACAGCACAGAAGTTCTTCCTGGTGTTCAGAGGAAACCTCTTGTATTCCAGTTTGCACCCACTGCATCTTGTCCTGGCACCACTGAGAAGAGCCCATCTCTGTCCATTTTCCACCCTCCCTTCATGCATTTATTGACACTGATGAAATCTTCCTGAACCTCCTCTTCACACTGTGAACTATGCCAGCTGTATCAGCCTCTCCTCACAGGAGAGGTACTCTTGGCCCAAAGAACCCGAGAATACTGTTAACCTTCTTAGCAGCAAGTCCACATTGCTGGCTCTTGTTCAACTTAGTGTCCACCAGAACACAAAGATCCTTTTCTGCTTTCAGCTGGTTGTTCCATCACCTGTACTGCTGCCTAGGGTTGTTATTTCCAAGTGTAGGACTTTACACTTCCCATTGACTTTCATGAGGTACCTATTGGTCCATCTCTCCAGACTGACTAGGTCTCTCTGAATGGCAGCACAGTTCTCTGGCATGTCAGCTATTACTCTCAGTTTTGTGTCTTCTATAAACTTGCTGAAGGTACAGACTACTCCACTGTCCAGATCATTAAGGAAATTGTTGAATAGGACTGGACTCGGTATTAACTCATGGGTTACACTGCTCATTACTGGCCTCAAGATAGACTTTGCGTCACTGATAGCTACATTCAATCTGAGCCTGACCATTCAGCCAGTTTACGATCCTCCTCACTGTCTGCACATTCAGCTCACACATTTATGGGTATCTTATGGATGACAGTGTCAAAGGCCTTACTGAAGTCCACACCAGCAAAACCCACTCTTCTCCACGCTTATCTTAGCAGGCTAGTCAAACATGACCTCCTCCTGCTGAATCCAGTTGATTTTCTTGCCTTTTATGTGCCTGGAAGTGGTTTCCAGGATTATTTGTTCCATCACCTTCTCAAAGATCAGGGGGAAGCCAACAGACCTGTTGTTCCTCCTTCTTGCCATTCTTAAAGTTGAGTGACGTTTACTTTCCAACTGTCTTAAAGCACTTTTCCCGTTCATCATGATCAATCAAGGATTACTGAGTGTGGCCTCACCATGACATCTGCTAGGTCTCTTCGCAGTCACAGGAGCATCCCATCAAGACCCATGTCCAATTTGCAC
Organism: Pavo muticus; assembly: GCA_016647715.1. Taxonomy (NCBI): domain Eukaryota; kingdom Metazoa; phylum Chordata; class Aves; order Galliformes; family Phasianidae; genus Pavo; species Pavo muticus. The sequence continues at coordinate 548,205 of JACDJE010000488.1, read as the reverse complement.
ATCAGGAATGCCCAAAGATTCAAGGCTAGTAAATATAATACAGCTAATTTTAAAGCAGAATCAAAGAATTGTAGGAGTTGCAAGGGACTCTAAGGATAATCAAGTCCAACTCCCTTGCTAAGGCAGGTTCCCTAGAGTACATTGCACAGGAAAGCATCCAGGCGGGTTGTGAATTTCTCCTGAGAAGGAGACTCCGCCATCTCACTGGGCAGCCTGTTCATCTGTTCCTGTTCATTTTGTCCCCCCCCCTTTTTTTTTTCTTTTTTAGTAAACAGATTCTGATGGGGTTTTTTTTGTTTGTTTGTTTCTTTGATTGTTCTATTCTTATTCAGTGTCAACATTTTTACTGATTTAGCTACAGCCAAATTTTGGAGAAAATATTCATGTCTTCACACTATCAGCTCTTCACATGAGTCTGCCAAGGGAAAGCTCTCTAAACAATCTATGAAGAACAAAATAAATTATTTGCAAGTTAACTACAGGAAAGAGGAAAAAGAGATGATTTTGTTTAGAAGAGGATCATGCTAAAGCTGTCAAAGGAGCAGACAGATTGTTATTGCATAATATACACTAAGCATAAGCAGAGAAACCCAGATCACTGAACAGCATGGAACAGATAAAAGTACTCCAAACATTTGATGTTAAATGTTAATTGCCTGAGCCTGTCTGAGACCATAGGAATACATGTATTTGGCTGCATGACCTGCCTCTTATGTAAAGTAATTAAAGACAAGTTTAGACCAAACTCTTCAATGTACATATCATAGATTTTGAGGAAGTTTGCCTGAATGCTTAAGCTTTCTGGTTTGCTTTTATCATTTGATATATCAAGCTTTAAAGCCATGGATATATTCATCAAGGTCTTGGTTTTTGTAAGCATAAAATAATCTTTTGCTACATAACATGATGTTTCATTCTCAATATGTGTTGTTTGGCTTAAACCCATCTCCAGCATTGATAATGTTCCTCTATATTTTAATTTCACAAAATTCTTAGTGTTGTAACACAAACCTGGCACTTAAAGATTTCTTTATATGTCTTTACATATATTTGAGACATCCCTTTGATTTCAGTGTGATGTCTCAAGCACATAAGTGCTTTACAGGATCAGAGCCAAAGGATTTAGTATATTGCAGGACACAGCCCCTATAAAATAGAAATAGCATTTATTATGAAGTACGTAGATGACTTTCAGATGTAGACATAGTGCCTTCTCCACAAATCTATAAATATAAAAAAGGAAAAAAATTTTGCAAATACAACTGGTCAGTCAAAATATAACAATTTTTTTTATTATTTCCTTGAACACAGAAACAATGTCTCCACACAGTATAAACTACTGAGCGCTTAACAAAATCACTGTAAAAGATTCTAATATAAGAATCAATAGATTAACTTTTCTGTAGCATAACAAACATGCAGAAATAGCACCTTTCAAATAGGATACAGAACTGAAGTGTCAGGTATAATCTTCCTTATGTAATCACTAAGTAGGATCATCATGAAATATTAATGTATCAGTCAATAAAATAAGACTAGATAAGGTCAAACACCTTAGGTGTCGTCTCTTCAGCTATAATTGCTATTACAACATGAGCTTATGATCAGCATGAAACATCCTGCATTTTAGCAGAGAAAACACTGGCATGTAACAGGCTGTTTCACAATAGTAAATGAAAGCAAAACAGTAAGCAGGATCTAATTCTGACATAAGCTTATAGGGCTACTTGTACAAATACAGAGCCTCTTCCTGGGACTGATCCTCCCACTCTCATCTTTTTGTACACATTAAATGTTGTAGAGACTAGAAACGATTCACTTTGGTGCGGTTTAGTATCCTTCATCCTCTATGGGCATTTCAGTAGTCACTATACTACTTTAGGGAGAATGTGACTAAGTAATGCGATACACGAGGAAAACCTGGCTAGGTCACTGCAGCTGGCATCGTAGCCTTGCTGTGCTGTTACTTCTCACATCAGGTACTTCTCACAGAAGGTAACGACATGTCCAGTAGTTTCTCAGTCTATTTTTGGTTAGCATAACCTAGGCCAGGACCCAGCCATTTCCCTGCATATCTCAACACAATCTACAATTCTCTTAAGTGCAGTGTGAGTGCAAATGAATGCACAGCACTACTTGCAACTCTCTTTCAGTCAGTTGCAAGTTCTACAGATGTCAGCTGCACAAAAAGGAGTAGTTATGAAATACATGCCATTAATTAAACTGTCTTCAAATGCTGATAGTTTCTAGTACTCAATAAATATATTTACTCTTACATTAAAAAGGTTATTTTTTTCTAATATTGAAGAAGTTTAGATTTTTTTTCAATCAGGATACATTTAAGGAAAAAGAGAAGCTGCCTAGAGACTAGAAATAGGCAGTGAATAATGAGGGTCATGGAATCAAAATGTTTTACATGGTTTTCTACTTGTTGGCATATGTTAACAAAACCAGAATATGCCAAAAACTTTCAGATGATTCCTCATTCTTGTATCAATTTAAATGCATTATGATTTTGATGAAATACAACAGCAAGACACTGAAAAGTAATTTTTTCATGCAAGATGACTTGCATCTGTATATTCAGAGAAATACACAATATTATGTATGAATCATTTAAGGGGATTCACCCCTGAAAATCCATATATTGATTTTCAGCTTCATTGACTTCAAGAATAGGAATGATATGGGCTTGATCATGCAAGGAGCTGTACTGGGATGCAACCAAACATAGGAGTCTGTGAGCGGAATTCACTGAACTCCATAAGAAACTGGACGTAGAATTGTCAGTCTATTCTGTTTATATATCATCTACTAGATTTCAAATTTATCAGTGAAAAGTATTACAAAGAACCATCATTATCAGCTATGGTGTCCTGGCAACCTGGAATATAACAACTTAGTCATTTTAACTGGCAATTAGAAAAAACAGCTTCATAGCACGGAAAACTTATTGAAACTTCATTTCTATTATTTGCTTTGTAAGAAGTAATTTCATAGCATGTTGCAGTTTAAACCTAGCTAGTCAGGGAGTTTCCATTAAACCCAAGAGCTTGAAGGCCTCATCATCCATTTCAGAACACGTGTCCTGATTGCACTGTGCTCCATATATATGGCATTAATACTGAGGTAGAACCATTTGAATTCAACAGAAATCAGGGGCTAAAATATCTTCTACATAAGAAGAACAAATGGAGAAGAATCACTAACCTTACTACTCAAGATGTTTATAGTAGTTTATGATCTCCTTAAGACAAGAGAAAAAGATCAGTCAGATAACAAGGATGAGTCTTCCTTCTGTATCACTGGTCACAAGAATTCTCTGACATTTCCTCAGATCCTGATAAGAATAGATGTAACCATATTTGAATGGCTGAACAATTTTCTCTTTGTCATTCTATGGATCTTAATGTGCAATTATATTTTCTTTAAGGCTCATCTCTTAAGTATGAACAACTGTCTCCTAAAAGGACAGCAAAGCTTTTCCTAAAATAGTTTTTCTAATATAATTGAAATCTTCCCTCTCACTCCAAGATAACAAGATTTTTACAAATAGCAGTTGATATGTTAAAAAGATTATTTAATTCTAGTCTAACGCCACCCATCAGAATGTAAAGTGCCTGCAGAAAAACAGAGGATTCAGCTTTCGTATTTAATTAGGTATTTCTAGTGAGGGCTTTTGGGTGCTGAAGCTTTACCTGCTGTTAAACTGTTTTCATATCTTATAAACTACCAGCATGATTCTTAGCATGAATCTGGCTTGAGCCAAAACATTGTCAGATTTTCATAGGCTAGAATCCATTTGTAATAGGCAATTTTATGCATCCTGTTTTTGAATGGTAGGAGATTTTAATGCTATGTAATAATAGACTGTAGACTGCATTTTGCCAGTTGGATTCAGTGCCAGAGATCAGTCACCATTTCTTTCTAACTAATGTTGTTCCAATACAGATCTGATTTGATTCTGTAGAGCTACTTGATCTCTTCCAATTCTGTGAATCTTTTTTTCCCAAGTTTGCATCAGTGAGACACTTTTTAGAAATTCTGTGGAAGTCTTAGAACAAAGAAGAATATTGACAGAAAAGAAAAACAAAAACAAAAAAATAACAAACAAAAACCACAATTATATGACCTTGGCTCAGGAATGCCCTGAGCTTCTGATTGCTCAGTTTTTGGAGGATTCACCACAGATATATTGTTATATGATTACCTCCTTGTTCTTTTTCTGAATCCTTTGCAATGGCTTGAGGGAGTGCTCTGTATCAGTACAGCTGTTCTTTTGTTCTTTTACGAACAACCAGAAAAATGCCCATGGGAGAGAGGTTATTGTTCTTTTTCATAGAGTGGCCTAGGAATTTTGGATTGTATACTGGCATCATGAAGAATAGTAAATTTTGTAGTCTAGTATATGAAAATCTATCTTGCTGATTAGCATAATTATTGTGGGTTGCTTTCTTTGTTTCTTCCATTATTTCCCTCCAGTAATTATCTGTCATTAATGAAGGAGGAAAGAAGGAAATGTTCATATCCTGTTATAGAACAGACTAATTTACAAAATCTTTTAAGGAGTTACAGTAATGTATCACTACCAAATATGATGAGACTAAATATTGATGTTTTCCTTTTGACAACTGGTTTCTGGAGGACACCAGAAGATCTATGAAAAAGCACACACACACATATTAAAGTATTCATTTAATGTCCAATTTTTAAAATGCAATTAACAGCCACTGCTAATTATAATTTTACAAGTGTTATATAATTATAATTTTACTACTGTTGCATATACTTATTAGAGAAAATATTAAAAGGTAAAGCAGTAAAACTAAATTTATTCTAGTTTATATGGCTGAGAACTAGTGCATAACAATTCATAAGAAGAGTGTTGAAAAAGTATGGAGAATTGATCTTGTTACAGAGCTCTATGAGATCTGGCATTTATTGGAACAACACTAAGATTTCACTCCTGTTTCAAAGCCAGTGATAGAAATCAAGAAAATTCTTTTTTATAACCTTAGATTCTAGCTGTCACTGTTTTTGAATATAATTTTTTCCAGACCACTCATTTTTTACATAATAATCGCATATTTCAAACTGAATTGATATAAATTATTAGGTTTTTTTTTCAAACTAATCTGAATATATTTAAAATTTTATTTTGAATGCACTATTATTAACTTATATATTCATATATTCATTATATTCATTGCAGGGGAGTTGGACTAGATGACCTATACAGGTCCTTTCCAACTCCCTTGCAATGAACAGGGACACTTACAGCTCGATCAGGTTGCTCAGAGCCCTGTCCAGCCTGACATTGAGTGTCTCCAGTGATGGGGAATCCACCACATCACTGGGCAACCTGATCCAGTGGCTCACCAACATCACTGTAAAAAACATTTTCATTATATCCAATCTAAATCTCCCCTCTTTTAGTTTGAAACCATTTCCTCGTGTCCTACCACAACACACCCTGCTAAAGAGTCTGTCCCCTTCCTTCTGATAGCCTCCCCTTTCGACACTGGAAGGCCACTACCAGGCCTCCCCAGAGCCTTCTCTTCTCCAGGCTGAACAGCCCCAGCTCTCTCAGCTTGGCTTCACAGGAGAGGTGTTTCATCCTTTGGATAATTTTTGTGGCCCTTCTCTGGATGCACTCCAACAGGTCTATGTCTCTGCTGTACTGAGGTCTCCGCATCTGGATGCAGTACTCCAGGTGAGTACACCAGCACAGAGTAGAGGGGCAGGATCAGCTCTCTCAAATTGCTGACCACACTTCTTTAGAGGCAGCCCAAGATGCAATTGGCTTTCTTGGCTGCAAGGGTATACTGCTGGCTCATGTCCAGCTTCCCACTCACCAGTACCCCCAAGTCCTTTTGGCAGGGTTGTGTTCGATCCTTTCATACCCATCTTGTACTGGTAGTGGGGATTACTGTGACAAAGGTGCAAGATCTTGCACTTGGGTTTATTGAACCTTGTGAGTTCTTCCTGGGCCCACTGCTTGAGCCTGTACAGGTCTTTATGGACAGTATCCCATCCCTCAGGTGTGTCAATGTACCACACAGCTTGGTGTCATTAGCAAACTTGCTGAGGGTGAAAAATCAGCAGATGTACTCTTGAAATGTATTTTTTTTTTTCACTCTTAAAGTGTGCTTTAATTGTCTTTTATTTTCCTTTTACAGGAACACAACGTCAACCAGGAAATACCATCTAGAAATAAATAAATATTGATCTTCTACATGCTACATAAAAGGTTGCTCTGCTGCAGTTTAAATGTTGTCCTATGAGAGACAGAAATATTTCTCACAATATGCTGAGTTGTGTATGGAGTTCAAAAATACTTTAAATAAAGCAAATCGTTCATGCCTGATTTTAACTACTGGTTGCCAGTGGTTTTGTTCATTAACTCTAATTATGGATACTGTCCATAGAGGCAATATATGTCAGATTTCATTTAGGAAGTAATCTGTACACTGCGACTTTGCAGATTTTTTTGCCATTCTAGTATAATCTCATTATGGTTTTTCACACTTCTGTCTAGACTGTTTAAAAACAAGCTTTCTTAGCATTTGGCCAGGACACACACATGTTTACATGAATACATTCTGCTATTATCATGTATTGGTTATGTATATTTATTGAATATAAGTAAGAAATAGAAATGCCTCTGAGCTAGCTAAGATACTGGTAATTTCTAACTTGAAAAAATTACAAAATATATGCCTTTCTTTCCAAAGTAGATAAGTTATTCTTGACTATAAATCACAGGAAGCTAGAGCAGAATAGAGGCATGAATTGCTACCAAAGAAGTCCAGTTCATGCCATGAATGCAACCATTTGTAGAGATTGAATGTTGTCAATATTTAGCTCCAACCTGGATTTAGCAAAAAGCTTTTCCTGTTTACTCACTACAGTTTTCAATGTCTTTCTTATCATAGATCCCTTGCTTCTTGCTGTAGACACACATTTCCATTCACAAGGGAATTTTTCCAGGAAATGGAGCACACTGAATTAGAATTTCTCATCCTATAGACCAATTTCTCTATTTTACTGGCTTTCTCTGCTCTAAAGAACTAAAAGAAATCTCCCAGAAGAGAAAATATCTGTTTGAACTTTATATTAACCTTAGCCCAGAAATATATATCACTGCCTTAGTTTTGTATCCTATTAAGGATACCTAGGAGGAACAGTCTCCAAAGTTGGATGCATACACTGAAGGAGGTGCATAAGATAACCTACTGCTTTGTGGAAATAAAATATTTTTTGTACCATTAATAAATAGATTTTAAAAATAAAAATAGTTTTTATTTCACCCATGCCTCATAATTTTTAATTTCTAGTTTTGTGTATGTTTTATAATGTACATAGTATATCAGTACAGTAGTAAAAGTAAATAAGAAATATACATATATTGTAAGCGTGTGCCCAAATGTGTGTGCAAACAGCAGGCTCTGGCTCTGTAGGTCACACTCCAGCAAGAACAGTAATGGGAATGGTCTTCTGACACTCAGCTATAGCTTTTACTACAATCATCCTATAGGATCCATCTCAGAGACCTTCAAACACAAATAGTATTGATATCTCCAACATTCTTGTCTTGGATATATAGTGGATGTTTTGCCATTGTCAATCTATGCTTGCTCACTCTCTGCAACAGATCTTCTGTCTATGCAGCCACCCTATTTTTTTCTCCTTTGTTTTCACCTTGCTCCTCATGACTGTTTCTGCACCCATTCATTTATTTTACTCTCTTTTAATTCCTCTAGTCCTGTTTCTTCCCACATGCTTCAGATTCTCTCATTTCCACACACATATGCCATGTGACAATTTAATGACAGAGCAACTTTAATTCACCCCAATTAAGTAATTATAAACTGTTCCCATAGACAGGAACAAGTGTAAACAAGAGAGGGATAAAATACTAAATTAAACTTTCCTATTATTCTAACCAACATTTTCTCTTGTTTGCAGTCACTCACCTTGTCAGATCTTTGTTTAGACACCAAAATCCTCAAGGCAGAAACTATTTTTCACTTTCCTTGAAACTTATTTACCTTTCCTATCCCACTATATAAATATTGGTGCGCATTTTAAAACACAGTCATACTGTATGCCACAGTGTTCATCTGTCCAGCTAAAGAGCTCATAAAGGATTATTAACTTTATATGGTGGGTACTACTTCAGGGAACCTGCTTTAGCAGTTGGGTTGGACTAGATGGTCTCTAGAGGTCCCTCCAACCTATACAATTCTGTAATCCTGTGATTTTATATTCTACACTTGGTAAAAAAAATTGTTTTTTTTTTTAGGATGCCAGACATTGGATAACTAAATACTCATGCTAGAAAATTTGAGCTAGTAGTAGTATTACTTATGTATTTTGCACAGGGAAATCTTGCTGACATCATTGCCAGAAGGAATGGAGGAAAAAAGCAAGAGAAAAGGATCCATTCTCTGTAAGAGATGCTGAATCCAGTAGCCTGGTAGAGGTGAGGTGGCTGCAGTTCCATGTCCACAGGTCCAGCTAGTGACAAGGCAGAGCATGTCATCCCCATAGGCACGCAAACACATGTACAACATGCATACACATATGGCTAGACACAAACACACTCTGTATGCAGCCATTAACTGATGTTAACTGACATTCAGCCAACTCAGTAACTTGCCCTGGGACATTCTCACCTCCAGTTCTGCCTGCACTGATACATACATATGGATGGGTCTCTCAGCCGAATCACAGAAGCCATGGCCAACCCAGCAGATGGCTTGGACCTCCTGTAATTGACCAGCACACACAGTGGTCTCTCCACTGCCCAGTCCAGACTTGTGGCCATTTCCACACCTGTCTCCAGGCCATCTAGCCACTAACTGGCTAGTCCAGCTGAATAATAGTGATCACGCATGGACATACATATCTACACACTATGCGCTATTCACATGGTCCAATATCTCTGAGTGGAAATATGTGAAAAACTTGAAGAAACAAACATCAACCAGAAGAACAGCTCTAAAAGTGTCGTACGCTGATTTCACCCAGAATAGCAGCCCATTGGAACCCCAGCATTTTCATTTGTAACAGCTCAGGACAGCCAGTGTGGCAGAGGAAGGACATTAAGCAAAGTCATAAATGACTTGGACGTAGGACTAGAATGTGTTTTGAGCAAATTTGCTGATAATGTTAAATTGGGAGGAGCTGCTGATTCTATGGAGGGTAAAGAGACATTACAGAGCGATCTAGACAAATCAGAGATCTGGGCAATCACCAGCCACATGAATTTTAACAAGAATGAGTGCTGGATTCTGCATTTGGGAAGGGGCAAACTTGTCTGTATGTAAGTATATAGAGACTGGAGAATGAAATGCTGGAGAAGAGCCCCACTGAAAGGCATTTGAAGGTCCTGGCTAAACATGAGTCAGTAGTGTGCCCAGGCAGCCAGGAAGGTCAACTGCATCCTGGGGCTCATCAAAGGACGGCATTGCTAGCTGGTCAAGGGAAGTGATTGTCCCACCTTGAGAACTGTGGGTAGTTTTGGGCATCACCATACAAAAAGGACTATTAGAGAGTGTCCAAAGGAGGGCTACAAAGATGGTGAAGGTTCTAGAGGGAAAGGTGTATGAAGAGTGGATGAAGTCTCTTGGTTTGTTCAGCCCAGATGAGACTAAGGAGGACTAAGGTGGCCTACAGCTCCTCATAGAGAGTGGAGGGACAGTGCTGAGCTCTGCTTTCTGGTGGCAGCAACAGGATCCGAGGAAACAGCATGGAGCTGCGTTGGGGAGGAGGGGAGGGGAGAACTCAGTTGGGGAGTTAGGAACAGATTCTTCACCAGAGGTTGGTTGGGCCCTGGAACAGGCTCCCCAGGGCAGTGGTCACAGCTCCAAGCTGTTGGAGTTCAAGAAGTGTCTGAACAATTCTCTCAGGCATATGGCCTGATTTTTGGATGGTCCTGTGTGCATCCAGGAGTTGAACTCAGTGATCCATATGGGTGCCTTCCAACTTGGGATGTTCTGTGATTCTGTGAAGTCTCAAATTCTCACTACTCATACAGATGCAGAAGAATGAAAAGGCTGCCAGCTCCCAAAGGATACAAAAAGAATATCCAAAACTAGCACAAGACAACTCCAATAAATGTGAGAGTAGAGAACCCTTCTCTCTCTATGTCATAGCAAGAAATTAGACCATCTGAGTACAAATGTCTGGACTCATGGACACAGGGGGACTACTTGGACACAGAGGTTTTGGTGGTTTGGGGTATTTGGGTAAACAGTGTGAGTAAGAATGAATTACATAGGTTTTGCTTAAAAGTAAAACAACCTTACCCTGAATACCTCAGGTTCTGCTACATTTTTGTTTCAGTGATGCAACATTATTTTTTACAGTATAGACATCAGCTTGCTCAGTGTATTGGCTGCTGCGAATCTTCCTTATTGGACATACTAGAAATTAGCTTAAGAACTTAAGTGATTAGCTTCAGTCAATATATTTCAGTAGGCACTTGACATGTAAATGCTTTGTGTAGCAACAAGTCACTCTATCACACCTAAATCGGCTTCTGGATCTGTGTTTCAGTCACAGTTCACTCAGTTTTTATCTGTGCGGGAAACCTAGCCTTATGTTGAAAATAGAATTTGTTGGCACTTTTAATAGGCAATCATCACTGCTGTATTTGCCTGCTAAAGAGCTCACAGACCTCCTAAACAATCTCACAAAAAATTATAAACATATGCAGTAATATTTATACTCTTTGTTTTGAAAATTCCCCATCCAGCTGCGGCCTTTTTCTGTATTTGCAGTTGTGTTATACCCATCGCGCCACCCTATAATAAATAAACAAGCATATATTCTCATGATCCTAGAAAACCTTAATTATTATCAAATAAAGAAGAGTTTGATTTGAAGAATAACATCAAGGTTTAGAAAGCAGTTTAAGCTGAATTTAATGAAATACAATTACTTACTGAGGAGCCAGAGCATGTGGGTGAGGTGCAACTGTGAGGAGGAAGGTTTGACTATGTGTACATATTACTATTTGTAACCAGCCTTTGCACACCAAGCGGTAATTCTGCTTCCCTAACAACAACAACAATAAAATAACATTTCCCTCTACTACAAATAAGTTCAATTTCCCTTTTCTCATTTATTTAAATATGTGGGGTTGCATATAACGTACAGCTGCAATAACAGTAGCTAAAAATATTGAAAGGAAGTAGGCAAGAGCTGCAGAATACAAGCAACTGCTAAACTTACAGGGATGGAGCACTGAAAGGGTGCAAGGCTGTTTCTACTTTAGTGCTACACACGAACTGAGATATGGACCATACTAAAAGCAGTGATTTAAATTCACAAAATGACTTGCAAGGCAATGCAAAAGTTTTTATATCCTTTTCCCTCTCCTTTGTTTTCCTCATCATGAACATAATACTTTATTTCTTGGATACTCTCTCTTGTACTCCAAGTGACTTTTAAGAAAACGGTGTACTTTCTAAAGCTGCTGCCTGGCACTCAAAAAGATGAGTTTTCAGTGCAATGACAGAGTCCACAAGGACATTTTAGTCTTACATAGATATTCAGGTTTGGGGAAGGTGTGAGAGAAAATTACAGCCCTTTTTATCATATTTCCTACAGCACGTATTTGTCATCTCCCTGCTCAACACACTTGGTGTTGCAAATGCCTCTGCATACAGTGTTTCCAGCTATGGAAATGCAATTTGCTCTGATCTTTGCCAAAACAAGCTTACCTCTTCCTCCTTCTGAAAAATACTCATTCTCTCAGGCCCCACCTCCAAGATGACAACTTACAGGATAAGAAGACAGTTAATTTCTACCTGCATGTTTTCACAGCTATGGATCCAGTAACTGAGCCAGTTCCTCCTATACATGAAGATTTAGTTCGGCAGCAGTCACAAAGATCACATTTTTCCCATGTTTACATTTTAGAAGACTTAAAGAAATGTCTATATGCGCCTGCTACCTTTAAGCCAAAGCCAAATAGAACTTATATTTCCAACTGTGGGACACAGCAGCTCTCTTCAGTTTCAGGTTAATTGATTATATTGCATATTTTATTTTACCTCAGTGGTCTTTTTTTACTAACATCATGTTCTGTGCTAACATCACACATTATACTCTTCCTTTTATGATATAACTTGCAAGTTCTTACTCCACTCAGCTCAATGACAGGAGTCTACTGAGTTTGAACCCAAAATTCCATCCACAGATACAGAAAATATGACTCTTCCAGCAGTTCTGGAAGAGGAACAACCCTTTTTAGCAACGATCATGACTAAAATACTGTAATTTGTTTGAGAGACAGAATTAAAGACATTTTTGCCATCTGGAGAAAACATTCTGTTACCATGGGTTTGTTTTGAAAATTCAGAAGGTGGCATCCTGGATGTGTAAGCAGAACAAGATTTGTTTTTCAGACACAATGGCCTTACTTGAGCATTTGACAAAGCCAAATGTAACAAGATGTTTTATTTACTGCTTAAAAGTCTTGGTAGGTAGGTTCGTATACCAAAATTGGGTCTAATCCAGGTTGTTTCCTTTTTCAAAGCCCTAATTTTCTAATCACAAAATTGCTGAAGGAGGGATATGGTCCTTTTCTGTTTTTATCTGACTCCTTTCTTAATTACAGTTCTCTTTTCCAAAATGTACCAGCTGCTGCTCTAACAGAAGATAAACAAATCAACTTCAGAAGATATCCAGGAAGATGGAACCAGAAAACATGCACAGGATATGGATAAAGAAAATCTAACTGTCAGGAAATGAGGAAAGTGTGTTTTAGAAAATAGTTACAGCAGATCAATCTTTCCTATTTATCAGAGCTGTCCTACAGCTATTACAATAAAATCAACAAAGCCTTACTACAGAAGCTCACATACAGCTGACTCCCCACTATGATCTCTCTCAGGCTCATTCTTTCCTGGGTTTCATCTTGAAAGCTCAGACTGCATTCTTTCCTCACAGATGCATGACCTTATACTTTGTCAAACAGAAGTGTATATATGGATTGTGCTCAGTTTACAAGAAGATCCAGCTTTCTACATTAGTGATCTGCATTCTTCATTATTTACTGTTCCCTCAATCTTTGTCAACAGAAAACTTTATCAGTAATGATTTTATGTCTTCCATGCCTCTGTCAAATATTCAGTATTGTACAATCAAGAACAGATCCCCACGGCATTCCAGTAAAATCATACAGCTAGATGGTTCTCCATTCAGAATAGTATTCTGAGGCACACAGCATAAAATCCATTTTAAATTTACCATGTTGGTTTTGGATCATACTATTTTCTAATTTAAAATGCAAAAAAAGTGCAAGACCACAGCTTTCACCTTTATAAATTAAATTTTTCTTTTATTATATTAATTTGATGAAATATTTAATCATAAGCATCAGTTGATAGCATCATTTAAATGACCCTCCAATAATAGCAGTACCTTAATGACTAGTTGGTACATGATGAGAACTTGATTAACTAGGAGATAAGTGCCAGTCATTAAGGCTGCCTGTTCAGCTCTCTGTAGGTATTTAGATGTCTTATTTCAGCATTTGGATTGAATATATTTATTAATTTGCATATGTACTGCAAAGTGTTATTACTCACAAATTATGAAGAACTGACTACTCACAAGGGCCTAAATAACTAGATACCACCTCAGATAATTGCATGCAAAATACAGACTCCCTAAAAGCACTTGCTGCTCTGGAGGCACCTAAATTCCTCTCATGCATAATTTTTTACTGGTAATGACATCCTGGGTACCAAACATGTACTACTGACCCCATACAAAGCCAGCAAGGGTATAACAGAAATCAAATGCTCTTTGCATATGACAGGGATAGTCACAAATTATATGTTTTCATGTTTAGGTTATCTTTCTTGCTCACTTTAGCATTTATAGAACTTGTTTTTTGGTTCTGACATCAGACACGGGCAAGTGTCTCTTTTACCTAACAGCTCAATGCTTAGAGCAACAAGATTCATTAACTCACATTACAGAGTGAGTCCAAAACTCACTTTGACAGACCTTGTTCTATTCAGTCCCTACAATCGCAAATAAATCCTTATATCTGTCCCACAGCTAGATCTAAGGCTCCAGGAGATGTCTCTGTGTATTTGGGTCTCAGAGGCTTAGACAGACCTCTTTTGTAGTCCAAAAAGAGCACGTGGATCTCTTTCCGGAAGTGCTTGTAATTGTAGGTGACTTGGACCTTCATTTCTGTTCTTTTCTCTTACCTCTTACTAGCAGAGCTGCCACTAAGTTGAATGTGCAGCTATGTCTAGCTTAACCAGTCATTAAATGTTCAACTTTTCATTTTCCTAACTATAAAAGTACAATACTAGTATAAAAGGATTTTGAAAAACTGTCTTATTTAAAATAATAATAATAATAAAAAAATAATGCAGATGCAAGTCGTACCCTTCGAGTTGAAAAATTCTATTCAGAACAGATGTTGACACATTTTCAGAACTGGAGCATCCCTCACTTAAATGTGCTCAGGCAGCTTTGAGATATGCAAGTACACCAGCTCTGTTTTAGGAAGAGTCTAATCAGCTTATAAATGAGACTACTTAGGTGAGGCAAGGATAAGCATCTTCCACAACAATCCATAACACCACAAAGTCCTAGAGTTGACTTTAGGCTCTTTGATTACTTTGCTGTACAGTTTGATGCCAGCTTTCCACCTTAGATATATGATCTGGTAAAGATTTTTTTTTCATATTTTTAAGATGAGAAATGTGTATATTCATGTGATTATAGCACAGGTGTTCGCATTTAGCTGACATTTCATGACCTTGGCCCTGCCATGATTTTCTTTCCTTCCCTCCCTGTTTAGCTGCCAGAGGAATGCAGCTGACATCGAAGAAGTTTCCTTGATGTATCGTAAATGTTCTGATTTAGCACTTACTTCTTTACCTGGTGAGATCAATCCACCTTTTCCACTTGCATAGTGTAACACTTCTCTCAATTAAGCCCCTCCCCACTTGAAGATTAACTGTGCCAGGTACAAGGCAGGGCGTGTTGATGGCTCCTCTTAGGTAATGCACAGTTGCAGTACATTTGAACTGCTTTCTTTTCCGTCTGTCTTTCTGATCACTGGATTACTTTTTATGATTTAAAAATAAAACTTTCGTTACAAGGAAAAGGAAGTGGTGTATTCTATTTCTCTTTGGCATTCTGATTCTTTTGATTGAAACAGACCTTGGCTTAGAATAATCTGAAAGATAAGGTCACATAATATGAATTTGTCATTTAAACTACATTAGGCAGTAATTTGTCAATTCAATCTATCCCATAGTGCTCTGCATTTATTACATTACAGAGGAGAGGACTGCACCTGAAAAGGAAAAAAAAAAAAAAAAAAAAAAAAAAAAAAAGAATCAAGCCATCAAGCCAAAAGAACATTTTATATATATTAACTTTCTGGAAAAAAAAGAAAAAAGAAAAAAAATTGAAGTTGATTCTGGGCACAAAATCATTTGCAGATCTCTACAGCTACAGAATGTTGGAAAATTTCTTCACTTATCATGAATGGGCAGCAGTTCCCTTAGTCTTAAAGGGACTAATCATTGACAATCAGACATACAATCACTCACATGCTTCAGCCAATGGACACAACACATAAATGTGATGGATGAAAATGGTTTTGCTTAACCTTAAATTCAACATTAGAAAATTATTTGGCATAAATTGTTCCTCTCCCCAAAGAATATCTAGTTTTTAGTGATCTATAAGCACAGACCTATAAAAGCATGAGAGATTATTACATTTCTTTGCATTGGAATAAAGGGGAAAATGTAGATTATTTTCAAGTCACAGTTACTCTGTTATTTGCATAAGATCTTCAAGTACAACACTGTGTGTACATCTTCCATCTTCCTTCTATTTATAGAAATGGAATACAGGATTTATGTCATGTTAACTAACAAGGAATCTATCAAACTTTCAGTATTTGCAGTGTTTATATATTTTTTCTATCTCCTTCTAAATTAGATCTTTACAATGTTGCCAGTCATTTAACTATGCATACTAATGTATTCATTCTCACAAGAGATTCTACCATGTGTTCAAATATTGCTAAAAGATAACTTTAGAAAAGTGACTAAACCTGCAGGAAGTGACCGCTTTTTCAGAAATACAAAATAAGCATGAGCTGAGCAGGTGTCCCAGATGCATTACCTATAATTCTGGTAAATCAGCCTTTTTATGCTGTGTAGGAGTCTGGTGCTGCCCACCATAGTGATTCACCTCTCTTTATATTACATTCCATTTGGTTTGCCTGGCTTTCTCTGGTGAGAAGAAAGCAAATGCCACTGATGTGTGCTGCATATCCAGTCTCTCCAGAATCAGAGGAGTTTTTTAACAGGTAGCTAAAAACCATTAAAGTGAGTTGTCCTTCTCTTCTCATACTCAAAGCAAACTATGTTGGCTGGTGGATTTCCTGAAGTTTGTTTAGTAAACAAACCACAAAAGAAGTTAATTTGCAGGAACATTACAGCAAGCAGTTTAAAGCTGAGGGCAGATGTTATTAGACACGAACAACAGGAAAAAAAAAATGTTTAAGTTAAGAGGAAAAAAAAATAGATACTGTTACATCAGCTCAAAGTAAAAACAAACAAAATAACAAAACAAAATAAACAAAAACACGTGAAGCTTAAAGTTTTATTCTGTACCTCTCTAAATAGAGTTTACACAACAGGAATTTGTTGCAAACTGATCATGATTGATAGTGGACTGTCTACTGCATGAGTTTCCAAATCCAGGAGTCTAGTTTAGCCAAGGTTACCAAAACAACTATGATGAAGGCAGATTAATAGGGTGCATTACCATTTTTAGAATGGTGAAGTAGTATCTAACATTACCAGTAGCTAAATTGGGTGATTTTTTCACCTGTTATTATGAAGTAAATTTGCTTAAGCAACCAAGGAATGTGCCAGTAACTTGTGTTAATTTATTGTTTTTGATTATGTAAAATCCCCACAAAATAATGTTATTTATTTAAAATCAGTATTGTATACACTAAGCACAGATTTCATACGGATACTCTAGTTGCCATCTCTCTGTCAAGATTGTTCATTCTGCAGAACAAGTTTAAAGATTAAGTTACTAGGAAAGACAAAAAAAAAAAAAAAAGGCGATAAAAAATGAATTATTAATTATCTTAGACCAACATAAATTGCTAATGACTCTGCATCCCTTAGACCTCAGACCTTATTATGTCAGGGCAAAATACAAATCACTAGCATTAAAATCAGTTAAACTTTACATACTTCAGGAAAATAGAGCCTGATCAGTTGTAACTTTAGATGCAATGTCAACATCTTAAGTATTTTTACTTAACTGTTGTACAATTGTGAAAACAATCCATAGCTTTAGAGTTCTCATACTGCCCGAAACTCACTTCAGTGTCATTTATTATTGCATCAAAAGTGAAACAGTTACCAGTGGCAGGCTTTTATACAGATATTTAGTTTATGAGTACAGGCCACTTAAAATAAATGTTTTTATTTCAGTGACTTCTCAGTCAGCAGTAGCTGAAGTATCATCTCACTTCTATCATCTCTCTACAGACCCTTCACTGAGCTGTTTTTTCTTCACTAAAGTAGAGTTCAGCTTCACAGAAGCAAAAGAACTAAGATTGTAGAAGACTCACATTCAAAAACCTAAGGCATATGATTCTTAGAGCATTAGTTTAGTATCTCCCAAAACTGATTGCAGAGTGCCTACGTTTCTATGAAACATCACAACTTAGTTTAGAACTTTCTGAACTGCACAAATACCTCTGCACATTTATAATAACTTATGTAATCTTGAGCAATTTTGTCATTCCAAACTATATTGTCCCTCTAGAACTGAGGAATACAGAGAATAGGAAAAGAAGGCCAAAGTCGGCATCAGAATGTGCAAAAGGTTATTTTGCAATCATTTTGGTGGAAATTGCACTCCACATTTATCTCACAGAATCTTTTCTGTATATGCTTTCTTTAAAATGTGGAGTCCTCAGTACAGGAGAGACATAGACCTTTTGGAATGCGTCCAAAGAAGGCAACAAAAATGATCAATGGAATGGAACACCTCTCCTATGAGGACAGGCTGAGAGAGCTGGGGCTGTTCAGCCTGGAGAAGAGAAGGCTGCGAGGTGACCTGATAGCAGCATTTCAGTATCTAAAGGGGAGCTACAGGAAAGAAGGGGACAGACTCCTTATCAGGGTCTATGATGATAGAACAAGGGGAAATGGTTTCAAGCTCAAAGAGGTTAGATTTAGGTTTGATATAAGGAAAAAATCTTTTACAGTGAGGATGGTGAGGTGCTGGAACAGGTTGCCTAGTGTTATAGTTGATGCCTCGTCCCTGGAGACTTTCAAGGTAGGCTGGATAAGGCCCTGGGCAACCTGATCTAGCTGTGGTGACCCTGTTCATTGCAGAGGAGTTGGACTAGATGGCCTTCAGAGGTCCCTTCCAACTCTAAGGACTCTGAAAATGACAAATGACATAAAAGTATAGTTTTAATACTTTTAGCTTTCATTTTCTTACAGAAGAGTCAGTTAATAAATGAGGCTCTGAAATACAGACTGAGAAACTTCATTTGTAGGACAAAATTTTGCATTTCAGTGCAAGAACAGTAGTGTATTCACATGCACATCTGACATTTCATGTAATGATCCACAATCCGATCCACAATCCGAAAAAAAAAAGAAAATAAAGAGAACGTTTACTGATAATGGATCTGTTAGGATCTCTATCCTACTGCCAGCAGGCACAGGAAACAATTCTCTAGCTACTTGTGTTGGCTACCGTTAGTGTTGATGGAAGAACTGAAACGTCTTTCAATAGCATCTAAGTGAAAGGAGATCTTTGTTCTGTGTTCTAGTACTGAAAAACGTTCATTTTGAAACTCGAAGGTGTATGCTCTAGGAAGGCTTAGAAGATATTTGTTAACTGAGGAAGTTCCAAGAGGAGAAGTTAGACTGAATGTGTCACTGTTAAATTTATGATGAGTTTCAGAGGCCCAGACACCTTCAGCTTCCAAGAAATTTCAAAGTCATGCAGAATAAGAAGGAAAATTATTTTTGCATATTCTTCACAAAAGCAGATTCATTGGCTGCCTAATTCTATTTGAATAAAATGTTTAAATTTGAAGTTTAAACTTTACTTTACAGGAACACAAAATATTTCCATGGTATAACTTGCAAGAGATAAAAAATATATATGTATGGAAAGTATAAGTCTTCTATAAGTCTTTAATTCATGTATTGTATAACTTGCGTGTTATTATTCTATACATTAGTATATACAAAACTTTCTCCCGCCTTTCTTTGTTGTTTTATGTTTCATTTTAAAAATCTTAACAGAGGGAGTGGTTGAGAAAAAAAGAAAAGTGGTTTCTAATTTGTTTTCATATGAGTTGTAAGCTATTTCAGTTCTTGGGGTGCTCGTACTGATGTGCACATTGCCTAAATAAACAAGACAAAAATATAGGTGTAACTGTGTGTGTGCCTGAGAGCATTTCACCCCAGACTGGTCATGGTAAAAAGGATGATGACAAACAGCCTGGTTAAACAGTAACCAGGGAATTATCTTTTGAAGCATGAGTCATCTCAAAAAGTAGTATGAGAGAAATACGAAAATTCTGTGATGAGAAGAGACTTTGGAGAGAAAAGATCAGCATCAGAGCTGGTGTGACATTGCCAGATCTGATCCAGTGGAACATAGGGCTCTGCCTGTACCTGACAGCACACCTCTCATAAGCATGCCCACAAGCAAAATAAAAAGCTGAAAAATCTGAAAACCAGACCAGTGCTCTTCAACATCTCCATCAATGACATCAATGATGGGCTCGAGCACACCCTCAGCAAGTTTGCTGATGACATCAAGCTGAGTGGTGCAGTTGGCACATTAGAAGAAAGAGATGCCATCCAGAGGGGTCTTGACAAACTCAAAAGGTGGGCCCGTGTGAGCCTAATGAGGTTCAACATAGCAAAGTGCAAAGTTTTGCACTTGGGTGGGAGTAATCCCAGATACGTATACAGACTGGGAGAAGAGCTCTTTGAGAGTAGCCCTGCGGAGTAGGACCTGGGGGTCCTGGTGGATGAAAACCTGAACATGAGCCAGCAGTTTGCAATTGCAGCTTAGAAGGCCAATGGCTCCATCAGAAGAGGGATGGCCAGCTGGGAGAAAGAAGTGATTGTCCCTCTCTACTTTGCCCATCTGGAGGCCCCATCTGGAGTACAGCCCTCTGAGGCCCCCACTACAGGAAAGATGTGGAGCTGTTGAAAAGGGTCCAGAGGAGTGCCAAGAAGATGATCAGAGGACTGGAGTACCTCCCCTACAAAGACAGGCAGGGGGAGCAGGGCTTGTACAGCCTGGAGAAAAGAAGGCTGCGAGGAGACCACATTGCAGCCTTCCAGTATTTAAAAGGGGAATATAAAAAGGAGGGAAATGCTTTCAAGCTCAAGGAGGGAAGGATTTCTACTTTATGGAAGAGTGGTGATGTGCTGAAACAGGCTGCCCAGAGAGGTTGTGGATGCCCCTTCCCTGGAGGTGTCCAAGGCCAGGTTGGATGGAGCCCTAGGCAACCTGGTCTAGCACCAGATCTGGAGCTTGGTGGCCCTGCCTGCGGCAGGAGGGTTGGATCTTGATGATCCTTCAGGATCCAAGCCATTTTATGATTCTATAATTCTATGATAGTTTCGAGTCCCAGAGTTTGGCAGGCATTTCTATGCAGAAAGCAAGAAGGATTTTCTACATCAATCCTTTCAGATATAGCGGTAAAAAAAAAAAAAAAAAAAAAA